>VZTV01044211.1:0-26704 GCA_013400875.1 Anhinga rufa | reverse complement strand
AAAGCGATACAAAGTGATAGGAAACTGGCTCTGGGGGTCCCTGCGCGAGCAGGGGGGTTGGTAAGATGACCTCCAGAGTTCTCTTCCGACACCAGCCACCCTGTGATTCTGTGATAGGTGGTCAATTTCAATTTTAATGTTTATTTGTAATCATCCAACAAAGAATACCTTGGAGGGAATTGAATGGCTTCTTGCTCTACAGGAGCAGGTGGAAAANAGAACTCTGTGAAATAAAAGTAATGGGTAAAATTCAGGCACAGCTGAAAAGGACAGTCACCCTTTAATACAGGCAAATGTTGGCACATCTCGCTTTGTCTGCCCAGCTTTCTTTTACAGTAATATATCCTTTTTTTTCTCGCTGTTTATATAACAAAATCTGGCTGAAAAAGGAAAAGTTACCACTTGTGTTAGGAATAGGAAAGCAACCCTCCTCCTCTCCACCATCCTCCCAGACATTAGTCTCACTCAATGAATTATAGGACAGAAAAATTGGCAGAACAATTCATATTTCTGCAAGCCCATGCAAACCAAGCTCTTCTGAGACTTTAAGTGTTTCTGCCTATTCATCTCCCAAAGAATAAGTTTTTAGCAGGACTTTTGTGCAGATGGTGCTGAAGTGAAACATTTGTTTAAGAAGCAGAGACAAGGGTATCTGAGCAGCTCTCCTGAGCAAAGGCTCCCCTGGAAGCGGGGAACTTGGAACAAGTCCCAGCAACTTTCTCCTTCGCTGAAAAACACAGGCAGAAATACTGACAAAAACTGGTTTGTGGTGGATTTGAGTCTCGAGACTGGGTTTGCCTGAGGTCCAGTAAGTGTTAAGTTTATCTAGCGGTGGAGGGCCTTCCCCTCTCCACAGCTGCCTACGAAATCTGTAGAGATTGAACAACCTCTTTTTCTGGCTTCTTTGAAAATGGCCAAGGTATTCTAAGACCATTATGGAAGGGAAAAAAACAGGGGACACTGACACATAAAATGCTATTGTATAAGCTTTGTTCCTTGAAGAACAGTATTAATGATGTTTCCTGTTTCTCACCTTTTTTGATAGATTTATTTTACAAACATTTCAAAATTATAACCAGCACCTTGTAGGCTTGCATTCTAGATTTCATTAAAGGATCCCAATATCAGTTGTGCTCTGTTAAGAAAGTAAATATGATACAGCCACTATAGGATTTTTTTTTAACATGTATAGTTTAATTACATGAGCCTAAATATGGCAAGGAAATAGAGCCAATCCCCTACACTTGGGGATTCAGCTGTGACAGTATAAGTGGATTCAGGTGTATAAAACTAGTGAAATGAAAGAAAAATATTTAAGTATGCAATAAAGCTAGTGAACAAATCTTATTTGACAGTGTCTTATCTCACAAAGAAAATTAATAGCAGTGGCTGGGGCCTTTGAAATGTCAAGGGCAAACAACTCAGGAGTCTCCTCAAACATAGTGGGCAGCCTGAATGTGGGAAAGCAGCTAAACTCCACCCAAAACAACCAGAGACCCAAAACTAAGTTTTACTTTCGGAGATATTACAATTAGATATTATTTACTACCACAATTTTAACAGGAGTTTCATTAAATCCAGTTCTCTGATATTTTGGATCAGCATTATTACAGCTCCAAAGGTGCAACATATGTGAACCAGCAATGTGCCCTTGCTGCAAAGAAGGCTGATGGAATCATGGGCTGCATTAGACGAAACATTGCCAGCAGGTTGAGGAAGGTGATCCTTCCCCTCTACTCAGCACTTATGAGGCCACGGTGTCCAGTTCTGGGTTCCCCAGTACAAGAGAGACATGGACATACGGGAGTGACTCCATTGAAGAGCCACCAAGATGAGAAAGGGATGGAGCATCTTTCCCTGTGAGGAAAGGCTGGGAGAGCTGGGACNGTGATCCTTCCCCTCTGCTCAGCACTGATGGAGCGCTGGGTCCAGTTCTGGGCTTCCCTGTATGGAGGGTGGGAAGAGGATGGAGCCAGGCTCTTTCAGGGGTGGCCAGTGACAGGACAAGAGGCAACAGGCACACACTGAAACACAGGAGGCTCCATCTGAACTTCAGGAAACACTTTCTTTGCTGTGATGGTGACCAAGCACTGGCACAAGTTGCCCAAATCGGTTGTGGGGTCTCCATCCTTGGAGATACACAAAAGCTATACACAGTGATAGGAAACTGGCTCTAGGGGTCCCTGCTCGAGCAGGGGGGTTGGTAAGATGACCTCCAGAGGTCTCTTCCGACCCCAGCCACCCTGTGATTCTGTGATAGGTGGTCAATTTCAATTTTAATGTTTATTTGTAATCATCCAACAAAGAATACCTTGGAGGGAATTGAATGGCTTCTTGCTCTACAGGAGCAGGTGGAAAAGGAAGGAACTCACAGGAAAATCCCAAATTTGCTTTAATTGTTGGTGGCAACTTAGATGTCTCTTCCAGGTAACGATCCATCAAACAATTTGTCAAAGCATAATCTCACCGAGAAAGCTAAGACAGTAAATTACCGTAAATCCTTCTGCTCTTATTTCAGCAAGCCAAATGCCTGTAGGTAGGGTACAAGAATGCCATCATGTAGGTACTGAGTTTCCAAGGCCATAGTCATAAAACAAGCATTTTTGTGAGAAACATATCCTTAAAAATACACTTGATGGAAAACATATGCACCTTCTGAGAAGAAATTTACTGCACTGACAACAGACCTGAGCTTTACCAGATACTTTATAATAATCTACTCAATCATTCTAAATGTTTCTTGCTATTTATCAACAAACTAGAAAGTCATAATACTACACTCACTCTAATTATCTAAGTATAGCTTTATATTTTGATATGCTACCTCATTCTCTCCTTCAGATATTTATTATACATTAGTCAGTTTGATTGCGATGTATGCAGAACACAAGGAAAGATTCACAAATATTCAAACAGTTGTTTCATATAAAATACACTGCACATCGGGAGAGGCATTTGTATTATTTTCTCAGAATGCCATGGTTTTTTCAGTTATAGCTCTTATGAATTTATGTGTCTCATTATAAAGTCATTCTGATGGAGTTTGGGGATTAAGAACTGTAGTCATTAGCTGTTTCTTCAGAGGAGAACAACTGTGACCTGAAAAAGGCAAGTTGTAAATAATAACTTCATTTTTAATAGATATTCAATGTTTTATTTACAAGCAATGCTCCTACTTATCTATTAACCAGTCTCCTTGAATTTGACCATTTTCAAAAGATTGACCTAATCCTGATTGTCTAAGTTTGAATAAATCATTACATGATCCTGGGAACTTGGCAAGTACATCAATGATTTTACATCTGGCATCACACACCAGCTACATGTTGAGGGAATGAAAAAATTTCCAATTTCTTTACCTTGCCTCATTAGTCATCATGTGGTGATGCATGCATTACCAAGTGCATGCAGTCTGCAGCTCCCATGACAGTTAGAAATCCAACAATCTCATAAAATTCATGAATTACTTGCTGCAGTGCTGATTATCTTGTGCAAAAGCTAATAAGATTATTAACTCTGCTGAAAAGTGTATTTATAAATCAATATATGCACTGCCAGTGAGAATATTAACTTACTGTATGTTAGAGGAACCTGTTGAAGAAACAATTAATGTAGGGGTAACCTTCAAGTGTTATAAGTACTCTGTCGACCCTAAAATCATTGCACAGAAGGCAGCAACAGCCTTTTTGCCAAGTTTGTGTCCACAGATGCTTTTCAATTAGCTGTCAGGAAATGCTGTATGCTCAGAAGTCATCTGATAAATTGAGTTAGATGGATTTGATGAAGTCTTCTTTGAACTCATACAAGAACCTTTTTTATTTTAATTAGTGACCTAGGGTCTTGAGTTACTGAAAAGTTAAAGGTTACATTTCAAGCTGCAAGTCAAAAGGGTTATAACTGATTATTATTTGCAAACTGCATAGTCAACTGAGAAATTTCCAACCTGCACAGTTAATTTTTACATCTACCGTGTAAGCCAGAGGGTTTGTAAGCACAAGTGTCATCGTCTTCTGCTACTGAGCTCTGAACACTATTTTGCAACATCGCTTCTCTTGTTTTATTTGAAAACTGACTGCATAAAATAGATCATTCTAATCCATTTATTAGTAAGACTAATTTAATTTATAAAACAGTAGTGGTTTTCCACATATTTCCACATTTCCATTTTTCATTTCATTTCACGTAACAAGTCATCTTGTCTCTTGAAAACTGATTATAGACAAAACCCTGTGTTCACTGAAATCAATCATTATCTTTGCATGCCTTTCCACAAGATGTATCTTTTATGGATGTTGCATCAATTCCAATGAGAAGTACGTTTTACCAAATATTGTAAAAATTACAGGAAATAATTTAATCAATACATATAACACATCGTAATAAAAAAGTAGATGCAGGTTTAACAAAATGTCGTCAGCTCTGCTCATTATTCATATTTACTCTTTTTAACTACTTGGTCTGTGAATTTATCACATATTAATATTGATCAAGCTTTGCTGTTGAGCTCAACTGGTAATGGAGTAGCTTTTGCTTTTCACTGCATAAGCAAGCACTTTCCAGGTGAGTACGTGCAAGGGTGAGCTCAAGATGTAGTTCCTATAACTATTCATGCATGTGACTGATACTTGCTTTTCTGTCTCTTGCCAGCAAGTCTCACAGCACCTACTGAAAGAAAATATAAAAAGGGAGCAGAATGTGTTTTAACATGCACATAAATATTTGTGTGGGATTTGGGAGGGTGGGTTTTCATGGGGACGTTGTTTTATTTTGGGGCTTGTTTGTGGTTTTTTTTTCGTTATTCACTGAAGTCTAGCTACAAAGCAAGCAAGCAGACAAAAGGCCAGATCCTAAGAATGATCCTAGTGCAATGAACCTCCATGACACTTGGCTAATTTGCATCTGCTAAAGAGTCACAGCCCAATATATTTCAGCTCATACTTCATGAATAAGATGTATGAAAGCGCTGTCGACCAGCGATGGGTGGGAAGAGGGTGATGGGAGGGGGTGCTTTCCCAGGCTCTTGGGAGTGTCGTGCTAAAATTCTGCAATATCAAAGTTCGAGTCGATTTCTCTTCTCTCTTGTTGTTTAGCCCCTCTGGTTCCTGCTAAATCACTTGTGCCAGAGGTTGTTTATCACTGCAGCTAATAAAATACTTCAAAAGTCTTACGTTTTAAGCTTCAGTAAAATAAACTACAATGAACAGACTGTCAAATATTTCCTCCTTTTGCTCCTTTCCTGTCTCTCTTTTCTGGGATGAACAACCAAACAACCCCCAAAATATTCTAGCTGCAGCCACCACTTAAAAGTAAACATGTCAAACAGCACATTAGGTGTTTACATATAGTCACTTTAGGATTCAGGTTCAAAATTTATATTTTTCTTATGAATATAATTAGCATGCCTTAGCTCAACCAATTGAAAATGTAAAATCAAAACTTTTTTTTTTCTCAAAAAAAAAGAGCTTATTCATATCTCTTATATCCACAATATTGTGAACCTGCTGCTTTTTCTCCTTAAAATGCAATATGTCCATATAAATATATGTATAATCTATTTTCAAGTGTACTTGACATTTTTTACCAGTAGCATTTATTTCCTTCCTAGCTGACGCTAAAAAAAAAAAATCACAAAAAATGAACTTTCCTCATGATGTCCATGACAAGTTACAGAATTGTTTTCTCCATCAATTTTGAGAGTGGGGTTTTATTCCAAAATTAAGGAATGGGTTATCTAATTCCTTTGTTCTTCCATCTAAAAGGAGTTGTATGGATGGTTTACAATGCTTTTCATAAGGTGCTCTTTATCAACACTGTGACAGATCTAAATCTATCTGTGTGTTCAGTGGCAATTTCAGGTTAAAGAAAGAAATACTTAGTATGATAAGTGGCAATAACCACTATCAGTAATAGGGAAAAGAGTGATTTATAAACCCTACTTTTAATATTCTTGTGGCACTTAATTCAGCCATCAGTATTCAAATCCAGCTGACATCTGTGGGAGCTCAGAGTGCTCAGCAACTTGCATAAGTACTCAATAAATTGCTAGATTGAGCCCTAATCCTGCAGTCAATGTTATGGGTAAGGGAAAACCTAATTATAGTGAGATTTTTTTTTTCAGGTTTATTTACTGCAAGAGTTCAAAGCATGATCACATCATTGATCTCAAACTATAACACAATCAAACTCAAGAAGGAACTAAAAGCTTCCTTGTAGGTCTGATCTTCTGAAAGCCTCTTATGAATTATGAGTCAAGAAGAGATAATGAACACTCAAAGGTCTCTAAGAGGTTTTTTTTTTAAAAAAAAGGCGATATTATTGCAAAATAAACCTGCATAATTCTGATCAGTGAGCTCAGTGTCACGACCTCTCTCGGCCACCAGTTGAATTTGGGAATAGAGTTCCCTACTGGCGGCTGAACTTGCACGGTGCACAGGACTGACTCTGTGCCCATGCCCAGTTCTACGCTGTGTCACGCAGATTCAAGCCAGGAGCTTTGTGGTGCTTGAGCAGCAAGTTTTCCGTGTGGTCTCTCACGCAGGCTCCCACCAGACTGAGTCAGGAGTTGTGCAAATCTTGTCTCAGCTGGAAGTTGTTTTTTGTGACAGTAAAAAGAAGATCCACTTTATCACTGGATAAGAGAGACATGTAATCATGCTGCCAGCTGCGTGTGTCAAAATGAAGCCTGTTCTTCAGGCGTTTAGCCAGTTCACTGAAAGGAAGCTTCAGTGGAATATGAAGCAACCTGTCATGGTGCAGCCCGAGTTTCAAAGAACCTGAACATCAGCTAGCTAATGGGAGCTCACATTTACTTTAATAAATGAACTAGACGTAAGCATAGAGTTAAAGTACTATTTTCCATAGAAGTAGTAGAAGTTATATATGAAATATTTTTGATTTGCAAACATTAACAAATAAACTGAGGGCCTGATTCAGTGACATTCCATATGAATAGCCATATGAATGAACGAACCATATGAATAGCCCCGTTGTAATCAAAACTGGAAAAAAAAACCATAAAGACAAGTATAAAGTTAGCAGTTTTTCTTTGTACTTACCTACTTAGCAGCAGTGCAAAATTCTCTTGCTGAAACTACTATCAATGGCTTCTTTTCAAAACCTGAGAGACTAGCAGTCTTTGAGGAAAAAGCAGTTCAAATGGATAATAGATTTTAAAAACAGATTTTATCTTTTATGTTACGGCTACCCAATCCACCTCTTTACATGAGCTTGACAGTTGTTGAGGTTTTTTAAATTTTCTGCACACAGCTACACTTTTTATTCTTCTACACTATTGCCAATTTTGAGGGCAAAAATCAAAGTTGAAGTAGTTACATAAGAGTAAAAATCTTCTTAAAATATAAAATACCTTTCCTTTTCAGACCTTGAAGAATTACGGTGAATGAGAACAAATATTTAGGTATCTAAAAACCTGAATGTAACCTTGAGAAATAAAAGCAACACAAAATAACCATCCAAATTCTACCACTATTTAGTGTCAACTCAGAGAAGAAAACTTCCTCTCATAGGTCACAGTACAGAAAACATCATGTCTCTTTTAAACAAGAAGTGCAGGATTTAATAAATTAATCTAGTTGATTTTTAAGTTTCTCATTTTCTATGGAAGCAAACACATGCACTGCATGCATGCTGCCCGGGCTACTGTATGTTGCATGGTGATATCTGGAATTAACCTGTTAAAGGCAAGGTAAAGATATCAACGTCCAGTCCTGTCCACTAACACCCTACCCACATGTGGCTGTGAAAAAGCACTTGAAAAATATGAAAACCCAGGATATTCCCAAGTCACTGGAGGCAGCTTACATTTTTTGTAAACATGTTTTGTGCACTGCATTAGCGAGGGCTTCAGGAATCACAATATGAACTAAATATGAAATATGATTCCAAATACGAAAATATCTATTCCCAAGCAGCAGGGATGGCCACCGTCTTTACCACCAGACATTTTGCAACCCACTTCTCAACCCCTTTCTCCTGCTTTTAAAAAGCATGAGGGTTATTGCAACGTTTCAAAACAAATCCCTTTACAGACTTTAATCTGAGGAAAAGAGATTCGAGGTCTGTCGCCAGTGGTAGGAGATAATCTTGTAGGGTAGCAAGAAGAAAGTGCCTGAGCTGTAGATAAAAGACGAACTCCTGCCGCGGAACATTATACAAACGCTGAAGATGCTGGAAAGACGCCAGAGCTCCCTGGCGTTGCAGGCTGGAGACACGACGTACGCAGCCACCGTCCCACCAAGTGGCACACAGTCGCAGAATTCGATCAAGCACAGCTACAGTAAGTGCCGGTGGGGACCTTTCATCTTCAGAGCTGTCAGAAAGCACGGCCGTTTGCAGAGAGCTTTCGCCACGGTGAACCATCCTTTGTTTACCAAGAGTGATGACGACTTAGACGAGGACGAAATACGGGGAAGAGAAATAACAGGACAATGACTTCTTTTTTATAAATCATCCACTTTAATAGTGATGCTTAGCCCATGCACAATAACCCCACAGCCAAAGCTGACACACTGTGTCACTATTAACTTTGTTAAGAGCCATTTACCATAATTTATAGAAAAACGAAGAGGTGTAAAATGTAACACAGTTTGAAAGCTATGCTGAATGAAGGAGCCACTTATCATTGTCTAATGCAGGTGAAAGCACAAAAAAATAGAGTACATAAAATAAGTTTGCAGAGAAGCGAATTCATAGGTAGTATAAATTGATCCGAAAATGGAAGCAAGTGACAAAGAAATTGTACGAGTAACAGTTTGCTAGCTGTTTAGAAGATGTTCTGCACATGTAACCTTGTGCTAAGCAATGTCCCAGAAAAATAAAAAGCATGAAAGAAGTAACACCCTCTGGAAATCTCAGCAGATTGATAGTATTCAGACTTTGTGTTCCAAATGAATCTGAAAGAATGGTGATTTTATAGAAAACAGTCCTGTCGGGATGGTGTGGGGTTGGCAGTAGACAGGTATGCTGGTGGATATGGGGAGATGCTCCTTACATCTACCTGCCCAGAAAACAAATGTGGGTTGATATCTGTTTCATATCTGGATGAAACAAACTCTTCTAAACCAACCAACCAACCAACCAACCAAACAGAATTAGAATGCCTGCCAACACATGCTCTCATTTACCATCAGAGTGTCTCTGAAGGCCATGCACTAAAATCAGGAACTGTATGTATCTTCATTAGTCCATTTTTTTATTACTATGCCAGTAGTAATCAACAGTACCTATGGCGCCAGCAAGAGCTTCAGCTCTGTCAGAAACAGCGTACTGAAGCAAAAGATGCAATACTAAAATATGCATGAAATATGCACGAACATGATATGGGAAAGTTTTTATATGAATTTTAAAATCACATCCATGTACAATACTGTAAAATCCATTTAGACTCAAACACCTCATTGTTTCAGGCCATTGTGGGGTTGCTGTTGAAACCTATTAACTCCACTTGAGCACAAACAGCCATTCTCTGGGCAGTTCATTAAAATCCACCCTTTCTTAAGCTCGAAGGGACTTCTGACTGTTTAGTTCCCATGGGAAATATTAAAAGAAAAAAATTGCAGAGAAAAATCATAGCATGTCACAACACTTAATAATAGCTACAAATGGAGTAATTTTAAATAGTTTGCATTAACTTGATGGGATAAATATTCTGAGGTACTCAAGACCCTTAGGGAGAAGTGTCACAGGGATAAGCCATAGTGTGAAATTGCTATTTGAGTGCTGAATACCAATTATTTGTGATTTACTGTAATTTACTTTTAAACCCAGGAGCTTACCCAAAAGCAGTTGGTGTATGTTTTAAATGATGCATCAAGGACTTGAGATGTGAAATATCCAGGAACAGCAACAGAAAGAGAAACGCCCTCAGACAACGTTCCAGTTACTTCCAACTGCCATATGAAAAAAAAAATTATAGGGAAAATGTGAGGAGTGAGGCACTGAGAGTGACATGTAAGTAGACTATTCTGCATCCGGGAAACTGCAGTATCGCAAACTAAAGCAACCACATAACCTATTTCTGAATAAGTTTACTCTTTCAAAGAACTGAAATACAGGTGGAGCGGGAGCCTACACAGTCACACTTCCTACAGTTGTTACATATGGTCAAGGAGCTGAATTTTGTCCTTTTTAATGAGCTGCTAAATGGAGCTGGTCAGAAAACAGAGTTTCTGCTCTGGGGAACGTGCTTCTGCTTGGAGCATTGCGTCTTGGCCTTTTAACACCTTTCTCATGCCGAGAACTAACCTCTCCTCCTCCTTCAACCAACCTCTTGACCAAGGAACTCCAGCGTAGCCATTTTGCCCAGTCTTGGAGAGCAGACGCTAGCTCAGAGTGGGACCCAGTGCACCCAGCTTCAGTCACCCAAACATTAATTCTGCAACCCAAGTTAGCTGTCATAAGCACCCAACATCATGAGTGGTGAGAGGCAGGTATCAGCAAGAAGTGATGCACTGCAGCTCCTGATCTTAAGGTCAAACAAAAATATGTCTTTCTCCATTAATTATAAAGGCGAGTCAATAGCTTGACTGTTAATCACCTGATCTGTAGTTGGTTAACTGATTTGAAGTTAGGTGAGATGAATCCAAAGCATACTCACGTGCTTCCATGGTGGAGATGAGACAATCCAGCTTTCAGAAAGCAGGATATTATTTATTTAGATTAAACATACCCATTACATAACAGCCTACATTTGCCAAATTTCTGTTTGAAGAGATGGGTAGTTTAAGGCTAAATCCACACTGTACTCCAAATGGAAGCTTCTGCCCATGACAAGTCCAAATCTGTTCTGTCCCCTTGTTGCAAGAAAACAAGCCCTTGATCAGGCACAGGATTGAAGTGTATTGTGGAAATAACTAGTGAGAAATTTTCAGAGCTCTGCTGCCCAAAGCCTGCTAAATTTTGACAGCTGCCACCACCTATTTTTCAGCAATAGCACTGAAGTGAACAGTGTGCTGCTGCGGCCAAGAAGGCCAACAGGATGCCGGGTTGCATCAAAAAGGGCATCGCCAGCAGGGAAAAAGAAGTCATCATCCCGCTCTGCTCAGCGCTTGTCAGGCCACACCTGGAGTGCTGTGTGCAGTTCTGGTCCCCGCTGTACAAAAAGGGTGTGGACGGGCTGGAAGGGGTCCAGAGAAGGGCCACCAAGATGATCAGAGGACTGGGAAGCCTGCCATATGAGGATAGGCTGGGAGAGCTGGGTTTGTTCAGCCTCGAGAAAAGGAGGCTCAGAGGGGATCTCATCACCATGTACCAGCACTTAAGGGGTAGTTACAAAGAAGATGGAGACTCCCTTTTTACATGGAGTCACATGGAGAGGACAAGGGGGAATGGACACAAGTTGCTCTTGGGGAGATTCCGATTAGATACCAGAGGGAAATTTTTTACAGTGAGGACAGTCAACCATTGGAATAATCTCCCCAGGGAAGGGATTGACTCGGCCACGTTGGACACCTTCAAGAGTCGTCTGGACAGGGTGCTGGGACATCTTGTCTAGACTGTGCTCTTTGTAGAAAGGTTGGACTGGATGATCCCTGAGGTCCCTTCCAACCGGTGATCCTGTGATTCTATGATTCTGTAATCTTCAAGGAGCATCTGGATGATGCACGTAGTCATATGGTTTAGATTTAGGTAGTCCTGAGAGGAGCAGGGAGTTGGACTCGATGATCCTTATGGCTCCCTTCCAACTTGAGATATTCTGTGATTCTGTGATTGTGTGACTCTTACACCGGCTCATTTGCAGGATGGTCCAGGTAATGTTCTCTGCAGGTGCAGATCAAAGGCTATAATGTTATTGATTTCCATCTTACAAGCTCTCATTATGGTTGGGCCTAAATTCCTTCTTAAGTCCAGTAAGAGTTATCTCTTGCACAACTTTGTACAGTTTTATTCTCTTTGTAACTAGACAACTAATTGGTATTTTCTCAGATGCTGTTTGCATTGAAAAAGTAGATACTTGCAGAAGTTACCTAACACAGACTTTGTCATGAAAGAAGCATCTTTTATCTGATCCATATTGTCAGAAGTACAAACCAACAGCAAAGCTATCTATAACACCTGCAATATTCATACAGAAGACCCTGAGTGTCTCACAAAACCTTGCTTCTATACCTCAGCACCATGTGTCTGAGTCTTTTTTGATTTTACAACGTCATTTTTATGACAAGTCACATAAAAATAAGTGTTCTGTGAACTGATTTTAAATAGCCAATGCTGGAAACTACAGTTATTTTGATTGAAGAACTTCACTTTAACAAGGTCAAAGAGCTTCATTCCACATTTTTAAAGCAATGGAAAATTTGAACTGCTAGATATGAAGCAAAGTGATTTGAAAAGAACCTGAGGACTGGGCGAACAAGCTGAACCACACCATCAATCTGCTGTTGTGGCAAACAAGACCACGTGCTGGGCTGTATTACCAAGATGGAGGGATGGGTTGATCAGGCTGCATCTCAAATGCTGCATCATCTTTTGCACCTCCAACTATGAGACAGAGACTCACCTATTGGAGAAGGTCTGGAGGAGGGAGGACCTCTAAGACAGGGTGCCGGAGCACAGCGACCATGAGTAAAGGCTAAAGGAACTGGAATTGTTTAGCCTGGAGAAGGCTTGAGGAGCATCTAACTGCAGTCTTCCACAACCAAAAGTGGAGTTACAGAGGAGATGGTTCCTTCTCAGAAGTGCAGGACAAGATGCAACAGCCACAAGTTACAGCAGAAGGAATTCAAGTTGTACATAAGAAAAAAAGTCTTCCCCTTGTGAGTGCTTAGGCACTGCAACAGGTTGCCCAGGGTGGCTGCAGCATCATCGTCCCTGGGCGTATTAAAAACTGGACAAAGCCCTGGGCTTTGCTATTGAAGTAGAAAAGGAGATTGGACTCGATAGCTGCCAGTGGTGCCTCCCAAGCTGAATCTTTTTTATTATTACTTATTTCTGTTGTCTTTATTTCACAAAGTTAGCACTTTGTCATACTTCCAGCCAGTTCTATTTTACAAATTTTTCCATTGCTAAGTAGTTTTGTCTAAACTGCTAGATGCTTTCTTGTGTTCCACAAACTTCCGTTAGTATTTCCTCATATTTTGTAATAAGACATAAGAAGTTCCAGTTGTGAGAGGAAAAATCTCCTTCCTTAACACACTATCCTGCCAATAACAGAGGAGTCTCCACCCTCCCAACTCACCAGAAGCCTCGTCTGGAGGAGCAGAGAGTACTCCTTCAGTTTCACAACTCCCCATGACAAAATACTCTTCTCAGTGTTATTCCCAGGCTACGTAACATTAAATAGCATCTGAGACAGGATATTAGAATCATTTTTGTGTAATTTTGAGTAATTTTAATAGAAGTAATAGAGGAGGAGAGATCTGGTAAAGCATTTCTAACTTTCACTGCAACAGCATATGAGATGAGAAGTTAATCCTCTTCCCCACCAGATTAATTATGAAAAGCAAAAAATACATTTTAAAGTTTCATAAATTTCCCTAACTATTTTTGCCGCTTAAGCTGGAAATTGAGCAGATTTTAAATCTAACTCTTTTGATTCAACAAATAGGACAGTTCTCCCATTCCATAATTTTCTTTAAAATTTTCTATCCTAGATATTAGCAAATACATTTTTCCCTATACAAATGGCAACTGATACATATGTATGCATATCTATAAGAAATAAACTGGTCTTAAATATGTGAAAAACTCAATTATGTATGAAAAAAAATCCTAAAGTATTTTTAAAATTTTTTTTTCACAATTTCAACATTTTTTTTCCAATTTTGCTTCTTCATTTAAAAAGGCATTTTAATTTAAAAGAATGAAATTCAGCTGTGATATTTTTCTTTCACTGAAACAAGTTATTCTTGGTATTGCATTGGATTCTAGTTCTCTCTCATATTCACAATAGTTTTTCTGCTATGGATTTGTAAAAACATACATGCACATAAAACCTCTCCACATTCAACCTCTGAAATAGTGTTGTGTCCTCAATGTCCCTCTGAAATATTGAACTCATTTGTAAAAAAAAAATCACAAATAGAAACAAATTTTACTACTGTTTAGCCTTTCTCCTGGCTACAAAAATCATGACCACAGAGCACCCAGTTTCATGGACCTCAGCTCCTTTCTCGTTTGTGTCCAACCCCATTGGACTTGTTCTATCTAATGGGAACAGTATGAGATTAGAAACCTCTGAGTAGTGCTGAACTATCATCTTTTTCATTCATTCTTACTGCTGTCGGCGTGAAATCTTTTTATGCTACAGCTCCTTTCACAGGGAAAAAAATTCTTGTCTCTCTGTCCTGTAACTTCAATTTTTCTTTCAAATCTTGAAAGCAATATTAATATTTTTTCTTTTGTTGATTACTCATAATTTCTTTCTCAGCAATTTTTATGTGGCAAATGATTTTGTAATACTTCCTCTGAAAAAGATTGTCTTCATAGTTTAAACATTTTTTCTCCATTTCCTTTTTCCCCTAAGACTGCAGTCACACCATATAGCTCTAAAGAAAGGTATCATCTAGGCCTGCTTATAGCTTTATCCACAGGTAGGTTGTACCAATGCATAAAGTAGGTAGGTGCGTATCTTCCAGTGAATTCGTACTCTTTAACTCTTGTCTTTGCTGATAGTTGATAGTTTTTCAAATTCCAAACTGGGGTTTATAGAAAGAAAGAAAGAAAAAGAAAATATCATTATTAGAAAGAAAATTTTATTTACCAAACATGCAAGGAGAGGAAGGGAAAGGCATCTGCAGATTTACCAGTGAGGCCCCAAACACCAATTCAAATAACTATTGCTTGGAGAAAGAATGTGCCCAAAAATGCCTCATTTCAGCCAAATCTTCCTAAAGAATACGTCATCCTTCCTCAGAGAAAATGAAATGTAAAGTATGAATATTGCAGGAACTCTCATGAAGCCTTTGGAGCTTGTCTCCTTTGTCTTGTAGGACAGAATTATTTTTTTTAGGATTTGTCCCTACTCTACCTTAGTGTTTATAATTAATGCTGTGTCAATTATTCATAGAACCATAGAATGGTTTGGGTTGGAAGGGACCTTCAGAGGCCATCCAGTCCAACCCCCTGCAGTGAGCAGGGACAGCTTTGACTAGAGCAGGTTGCTCAGAGCCCCGTCCAGCCTGACCTGGGATGTCTCCAGGGATGGGGCATCGACCACCTCTCTGGGCAGCCTGGGCCAGGGTCTCACCTCCCTCAGTGTAAAGAATTTCTTCCTTATATCCAGTCTAAATCTCCCCTCCTTTAGTTTAAAACCTTCCCCCCTTGTCCTGTCACAACAGGCCTTGCTCAAGAGATTGTCCCCATCTGTCCTACAGTCCCCCTTTAAGCACTGGAAGGCCGCAATAAGGTCTCCCCGCAGCCTTCTCTTCTCCAGGCTGAACAACCCCAGCGACCCAATTTATGACTCTTCCTTGACTGGTTGAATCTCAAGAACTCACCAGGTCCAGTGCCCAATTCTTTTCTCCCTTTTTTTTTGTAGAAGAAGCTGTAAATATCAGCTATTTCACTTACAGGTCATTTTTTGTTTTACCATCCCGTTCAAGGAAGAAGCAGCAACTTTATGAGACACCCTAACTTTTTGCTCCTCCTTTGTACGCTCTTCTACAATTCACAGTTGCAAAGGCTTTAGATCTTGTCCTATGAGAACAAGAGCCTTAAATTTTTAATGGCAAAATGCTCTAAAATACTTGTACTTTTAAAAATTTGTCAAGCAGTTATGTTCAAAGCTTTTCATTTATCCAAAATGGAGTTGATGTAGATCCTTTTAAATGGTGCTGCCCCATTGTTCATTAAGATGAAACACAAACCTGGCTATGCCGGACCTTTGCAAGTAACTTTATCACCATTTTCCACAGCACAGTTAGGCATCGGATACCCTGAACTCAAAGTAACATGCTTGAAATAAATAACTTGTTACAAAATACTTAAAATCACAATAAAGCAAAAGCTGTAGCTTATTATCTGTTAATACTGCCAGTGATATACAAGACTGGCTAATATCAGTTTGATACCTATGAAAACATATTTAACACCTTAATTCTCTAATGATGTATTTTTTAATTTCATTAACTATATTCGAGAACTGACAGCCAGTGATCCCAATATATAAAATCCTACAAGAATTTCAGGCTTAGAGTTAAAATATCTACATACATTGCATATAAATCAAGAGCTAGTAGTTGTTTTACCTTTTCTTTGTCATGCAACCAAGAAAACAAGATAAAGACTCCTGGTAATATTAAAACAGATTTCTATTCCTGCTGCAAAACCAGCTTCTCCTTTTCCTTTCCCGTGCCTACACTTCCCTTCCTTTTGAGATACAGCCAGCTTCCCAAACTCTGTGGTAAGAGTTACTGACTCCCAGGAAAATCTAGTGTCCAGCTTCCTTGTATTCAAGCACTCTGTTTCATGAAACAGTGCAAAATCCTATTTTTAAAACTTGTAAAATTTTTGTATACAGTTTTGATGCATTTATGGTATCATCAATTTTCCTGTTGTGTCATTATAACTTCATTTATTTGCATTCAACATGTCTTTTCTTTAACAACCTCTTATTGAATCTTCAGTTACAAAATTAAGTTCTGTATCAATACGCAACCTATAAATAATAAGGGTGATAATCACATTCGCATTAGCACTATTAGTGATCTTTGGACAATTCCCACAAAGAATGTTCCTTTATTTGTATTATAGTTACTGTCTTCTTCACTGGATAAGTATTGCTTCAGGTATCGACAGCTTCTTTTTAGGCATGTAGAATACCTGCCTATGAATTTTTCCAAAATGCTGTGGTTTTCTGTGGATCTCACAGCTCTGACTGAACTCACGGCTATTTGCTCTGGGTACAGTTCTTCATGCTGTTTCTTGAAAAAACACTTCATAAATATTCTCCAGACTCCTCTGAAATCTCAGCTTTTGCTTTGTCCTGTGTATTGCTATGGGTTTGACATTTGCAGTCCAGCATGGCACTGTCTCATTTCCTTTCCAAACTAGCCTATTTTTGTTCTTACGAATGTTTTATTCTTATGAAAGTCTGGTAATTTATTCACACTTTCCTCTAGTCTTTCCCCTTGTCCCACAGATTTTAGTTAGGAACTTTTAGTATTCTTTTTCTTGATATTCTTTCTTTTCTTTTTCTTGGATCCATGATAATAATTACAACTTTGATTAAAAAAAGGATCCACAGGCCTTACAATTTAGCTTAGCAGCTTTACCTATGCTATAAATGCCTTAGAAGTATTTCCCTCTTGAGTGAGATCAATACCAGAACTCAAAAGAATTGTGTTGAGGGCAGTTCTATCATTTCAAAATTGCTCTGGCTTCTTAAGCTAGGTCTATTAACTGGCCTACTTTCCTTTACTTGAATGTATACTGCTAAGAACACACAGATCATCTACCTAGGACTCTTAAAAAAAAAAATACCTTTTGCTCCCAACCTTCTTCGTTAACACCACAATTTTCTTATTCAGAGTTGATTAAATGATCTCTAACATACTCACAGAATTTTGGCTTCTTTGAAGTTTTTACTTTCTCTGCAATTTTTAGCTACGATCTTCTGGTTCTGCTTTCATTTCTAGTATCATATACTGGCAGTTAATAAGGTTACAACTGAAATACTCTTTCCTGAGAACTACATGGACTGTTAGAGACTAATGCTAATGTTAGAGGAAAAAGTTGATGAGAGAAGAGATTTAAGTTTCTCTGCATGGCTAACTGACTAACTGACAACTGATAATTAAAGCTGATTGATCCAGACTCTCCAGGGGATACCACACTGCAACCCAAGCCACTTAAGGGGATGATTAATTTTACATATTTACTACCTTACCCTTAGAAATTTTGGCCATCGAATAATATTGCACTGAAAGCATATTTCATAATACACTAGGTGTATTTTCAATTCCTGTCAGAGAGACTGCATTTTAACTTACAATGTTAAGAAAAAACCCTACACGCTCTGACACTTCAAAGAGTTACTGGTAGAAGTTGGATAATCAGTAACTGTTTTGTTTTTCAGCTCCAACTAGAAACACAGCAGTGTAACTCTGCAGTCAACAGACAGGGAATTGCTCATTTTAAAATCATAAATATTTCAAAATCATTTATAGCACAGTATTGTAAGTTTAAAAACATTTTTAATGAGAATAATTCTTAGGAGGATATACTGCTACACTTAAATTCTACTTACATCATACCCAAGTCTTTAAATGCCTGTCGTGCTTTAACCCCAGCCAGCAACCAAGCCCCACGCAGCCCCTCACTCACTCCCCCCTGGTGGGATGGGGGAGAGAATTGGAAGAGTAAAAGCGAGGAAACTCATGGGTTGAGATAAAGACAGTTTAATAGGGAAAGGAAGAGCCGCGCACACAAGCAAAGCAAACCAAGGGATTCATTGACTCCTTCCCACGGGCAGGCGGGTGTTCAGCCATCTCCAGGAAAGCAGGGCTCCATCACGCGTAACGGTGACTGGGGAAGACAAACGCCATCACTGCCAATGTCCCCCCTTTCCTTCTTCTTCCCCCAGCTCTATACGCTGAGAATGATGTCATATGGTGTGGGACATCCCTTGGGTCAGTTGGGGTCATCCATGCAAGCTGTGTCCCCCCCCAACCCCTCATGCCCTCCAGCCCCTCGCTGGTGGGGTGGGGTGAGAGGCAGAAAGGCCTTGGCTCTGTGCAATCACTGCTCAGCAGGAGTGGAAACATCCACGGGTTATCAGCGCTGTTTCCAGCACAAATCCAAACTGTAGCCCCGTACTAGCTACTGTGATGAAAATTAACTCTCCCAGCCAAAACAAGGACAATCCCACACATCTAAAATGTTCCTTTCAACTCACAAAAAAAAATAGACCTATGACATACTTTGTCACAAGGAGTACCAAATTTTGATAAAGCTTAGTAGAAATTAACCGCCTTGTAGCAGCCATCTTCAAGAGCAACTGCATTGGCATGTTTGTCAACCCTGACCTTCAGCATAAGGGATGGGAGTTTGCTTTGAGGGTTTGAACAGGACCTATCTCGGAGACATAGGAGGCATGACTGTCACACAGTTGGCTAGTGCATTCCCACATCCCCTCAAATCTTTAAGGCAAGAATAAAGAATTGCTGATTTTGTAAATAATTTAAATCTTTGGCTCTTTGTCTGGTCCTGTGGGGAATGGTATGTGTGTGAGTCTGGTATCAACATGACCTACCCTGTTCTACATAAAAGAAACCCAGACTCCAACTCCTGGTAATTTGGGTGCCCTCTGCTGAACCTTCGCTGGTGGCACAGATGGTTCCTGAATACCAATGCCCATCACACACTTTGTTGTTGGGGAAGAATGACATACCTGACTCCATAATCAAATGGATGAAGGGACTGCAAACAGCTGACTGCGGTTGTTTCTTGCTGAGGAAAATGGGGGTGGGGGTGGGAAACAGCTCTTTTATGCAAGCTCGATGCATCACGTTTGGATCCAGATTTCAGTACAGGAGTGGCTCTATAAGTATCACAGCCTGTGCACAAGCATAATGTATAAATTAAGGGTTATATTTTGAAACTTCTGCCATTCTGACACAAGGAGTGGTGGCTGGCAGAAGGGAAAAAGTCATGTATGTAAAGGCAGCGTGCCACCTGGTCTCTCCCGCCTGCTCATGTCAGAAACCATTCTCCTTCCCAATCTAAACCAATGATCTTTTTATCCTTATACCACCTCAGCAGTTCCTGGAGTGGGAATCAGGCCTCCTTCCCTACATTACTGGTTTGTACTAACTTTTCTGGCCCAAGGAATCTTGAATTATTTCATACACAGGTAAAAAAAAAGGAGCAAAAATCACCCTCATCTCATCGTAACTGGTAAATAGAGCCTTATTCCTGCCAAGGGCAGAGCTGCAAGTTTTAGCACCTTAGGATGAGGAGGGGACTGCCAATCCAAGTGGCATGTGCTGTAAAATGGTCGTGATACAGGTGGAAAAACTACTCATGCTGCGTAAAAGCAAAGACTGAGCTCTGCTGTGCTTCCAAAATATACATTTTAGCATGTATGCTGTGCCTGAAATCCTACCCTTTCCTATGTCAGTCCTTCTGCACTAACTTGCTGCAGGCAGCTCAAAATTCTAGAGGTTCTGGGTCCTTCCCAGGAAGTTCATCTACTCTCCTGGTCTTAACAAAGGGTCTGTCTCACTGTCCCATAGCAGGCATGCAGAAGTTAAGCATTGCAGCTCTCGCTGCTGGGGCACCACACTAACTTTTTTGGATTTAGTCCAGAAACAACATATGGGAAGATAAAGAGTGGCAGCAGATGTACAACGGGCAGAGAGACAGACTGCAGTGTTGAGACAGGAGGAAAGGGAAAAGATTAAGACAAAAAGTAAAGGTAAATAAAATACAGAAATAGAGTGACAGCACAGGAGAAAAGCTACACAGGAGATCCCACCTCAGGAATAAACAGAGGAGAAAAGCAAAGGGGAAAAGCAGAAAACAATACTATAGAGGGAAAGATACATAGAGACAGAAATGTGTCCCAGGGGACAATCTAGACAGAAAACACCACATCCAAAAGAATGGAAACAGGGAAGAAAAATCATGTCAGCGTTCATTGAAGGGAAAATCAGGCTGACAGGGGAATGAATTATTGAACTTTGTTAGCTGTAAAATAAAAATAACACACACACCAAGACACGTATCCTTCCATTCCCACGTCTAGACTGAGACTCACAGCCCTAAGCCATATACATACACGATGAATCGCAGCCTCTTCCCCGATGAGCTTTTTGGTCTAATTAACATGAAAGAAGCATAACTTGAAAAAAATTATAATTACCAATAAAATGGGATGTGTTTTCCTGCCTTCTTCTGTACTATACACATACACATACACATACATTTCCATCACTGCCAATCTGCATACTTAATGCTATTGCTACAGACTGTACTGAAGCTTCAGCCCCTCAGCAAGGTACTTCTTGCACCTTTCCTCCCTGCATTCTGAGCACGTATAAACCCAGCAGCCAGCTGCAGTTCTTGTGCAAGGACCTGCTTGGCAAGGTCTTGCTGCTGGAGAAGTTTTAGTTCTTTCCACCTAAAAACTACCCCACCACACTTCCAGCTCATGCTTTTTAAATAATTCAAAGGCAGCATTTTTAAGTTTTCTGAGATGCAAAGAAGTCCTGCCTATGCAGGTGACATCCAAAATTATATTAGGGCCAAGCATCAACCTGATGCTGTAATTCCTCTTATGCGCCCTCTCCTACGACAGTGTCTAATTTACGAGTATCTCTGTGGTAGCCCTTATATGCCTTTTAAAAGCTTGTTTTGTTGGGTTTTCCATGCAAAATAAGAAGCACAAATCTTTCTACTGTAGAGGATATCAGTTAGAAACCTAACCAAGGACCTTCTTGAAATACACTCCTTATCATTATCTTTCATCTGGCTCACAGATGGCAACTTCTGTTATAAACATTGTATTTTATTGAACCTAAATAGTGATATAAAAACTGTCTGTACTCAATATATCTTGATATTCAAGTCGATATATAATTAATAAATTATGGAGAGATTCCTGTGCAAGTATTTGAATGTCAAAAGAACAGCTATTTTTGCAATACAAGTGTGCCATAAACAGTTGTAGCAAATCCAGATTGACAGAGGAACTTGTTCAGAAAACATTTGCTTGGAAAAGCAATCGTCAACCTGCCCCTCTAACTTCCAGGAGCAGGGCTTCAGGGATTGCCTTCAGATTAGGCTCAGTAACAGCACAGCTTGAAAGCACATGTAAACCAAAGTAACTACAGTAGGCATGGTGTCTGGAACCATAAACGCATAGAAATCACGGAACAGAAAAGGTAACTCAGTATACAATAACCCCTGTAGCACACCAAGAGCAGCGAATGAAACAAGTGAGAACTGCATGTGTAGGAAGGAATATGAAAAGTTTGAGTCCTAACTACATCATTCATGCTTCGAGCTTACCATTGCTGGTATGTAAATATCAGCATTATTGATACACACCATCCCTGGGCCACATTTTCAGAAGAATTCACATAGACCTTTGTGGTACTGGCTACCCAACTGCTGCTGACTCTAAGTGCAAAATATAGGGGCATGAATACATTAAATATACATGCCCGCAAATGTGGGTACTTACAGCTCACTGTTTCCTTCACACTAGTACAAGTTAAGCTGCTACTGAGGCATTAGCTTTTTGGGGCAGAGCATTTAAAAATCAGCAGCCTATACCACCTATTTCAGAGCAGGCTGATACTAGCTCTAAATAAGCAAAGTACCCACTTCCTTAATCTTAGTAAAAATACAGATGCAATATTTAGTAAAGACCTATTCCAATAGGTAAAGCTGTCAAAAATTAAAACTTTTTGGGGTCCATTTACATTACGTCATCAAAAATCATCTTTATTATGAAGCGAGGGACAACCTTGACTGAGCAAGGCAGAGTCTCATTTGCTTTTGTAAGGCTTTTCTACTGTTGTGATACTTTAAGTCCATTTAAGGAAAACTGGACAATTATCCCAAACCATCACAACAGGAACAAGTACACAGTCAAAAGGATACAAGTAATGTTCACTGAAATATTTGGCTGAAGATTCAGCAGAAGGAAAGAGAACTGGCCAGACAAATCAATAAGGAATGGCCGAGGAAATGCCATTTGCACAGCAGGAGAGAAAGCAGTTCCTAAAATGGCTACAGAAAGACCATGCAGAAAACCAAGTCCATGCAGAGGACAAAAAAAAAATTTTGGCTTTTGTAGTTATTGATTTTTAACAGTACAGTGTACAGGCACAAACAGTTTAGACAGACCCTGCCAGCATCGAACTAAAAGAGCAACTAAAAGTTGTTGCCTGTTTTGGACCTTGATGCAAGCTAAAACTAACTGTTTGCTCAAAAAATAGGTGCTTGCTCTCGCCTTTATATTGTGATGTCCATTCAAATGCACTTTACAAACACGTTTCACTTGAATTACAGGTCCCACCACAAGTATTTGCTTTTGCATTTCTATTGTGGCTTCCCTGCAAGAAACAGAGTGTTCTTTGCAAACACACATTTCATTATAGCCATAGGTCCCACCACTGACAGTCAGCATTTAAAGCTCATAAAAGAAAAGGTACAAGAAGCACTGAAAAGAAAGCTTGACTTCTTACCCAAGGCTTTTGCTGTTCCTTCCATGACAAGGGTATTGTTCACCAGCAGTGTGACAAACAGCAAAAATCTGCCAAGTTTCATGGTGAGCTAATTTCTTGCCCAATTCACACATCCAGAAGTCTAGAAAAACTGATACAATTTTGGGTTTTAATAGTATAGATTGTAGGCTCCTGTTTCTTATTCTTCTGTTTTTCACTACAGTGTCTTATTGAGAAATCTACCTTAGGCACTTTGAGGTGTCCTCAGAGGCAACCACCTATTTTTATTAACAACAGAATTTAGAAGTTTAATTTCATTCTCTAAATGGTATCTGTATCAAACACCTCTAGAGAAGTAAGTGAATATCAATGTGGCAGAGCTACTGGAGCATCTAATGTAACAAACAGAGTAAATCCAAGTAGCAGAGGAAGGATAAGACTGGCTTTTGCTCAGCACGTATTTCTGCAGGCAAACTGGACAAAATGTGCTCTGGGAGAAAAGTGGTGGTGGTGGGGAATTTCATGGAATATGATGACTACAAAGAAATTTACTTCTACTTAGTTTACAAGATCATTAGGGGCAGGCCTGCGACTAAGGTTTCTATCTCATGCTTCTTGCTAAATCAGAAGATTTCCATTACACTACAGCATACTGGATGCTTGGCTATTTTGGAAGGCCAAGCACTAGAAGTTTCTTTGTCCTTAGTAGCATTTCAGTCTATAAGTATTTTAATAATTTCTTATCTTAAGAACAGAACTCAATTATTATTAAGTTAATTATTACATAAGCCACTTCAATCCTGCTATGAACTCTTTACTGATACCCTGCAGTAGATAGTTTCATCACCTACAGTAAAAACAGTTTCTCAATAAAGCTGTTCCTTGAACAGGAGCGGCACTGGAAAAGTCTTTCATAGCACCTCCTGTTACCCAAGGAAATTTTTTCCTTCAATCTTAGGCTGCAAGTACCATAAATTAAGGAGTTTACATAAACTAATACTCAGATTCCCCCTTCCCACCTAGCTTCAGGCTACCACCCATTCCTGCAAGGACAGCAATGCTTCCTCCGGAGGCCAGTTTTAATACAATTCCTGTCTGAGTTTTAGGTCCACACCCATGTTTTCTAATCCCTTAACGAAGATGGAATCAGGAAGTTTCTTCTGGTTGTCAGGGTCAATCGGGGCCACTGTATCTCATCACACTGCTGTTCTGCAACCTCTTTAAAATTCAAAGCTTCTGCCATCCTTGCTTAGGTAACACTCCCATAGTCACCGGGAATATAAACGGATGTTGAACAATATGAGCAAATCAACATATTTCTTCCCCCAACTGAAACTTGTAAGAAGCTAGCTTACAAATGGCAAGCAAGGTCTTACATATTTTGTACAAAGTGTGTCTGCTGGCATCAATGCTCCTACAAATGCTCTACCAGCTGGCTGGCGATGGCTGAGCCAGTTCCTCTGCTGAGCAGCAGCATGACCTCTAGCTATCAAAGACTGCAGCAGCACGGAATTCTCACTCTGCAGCCTGATGCTAAGCAGGACGAAAAAGGGCACTGGTTTAGCCCCTGATGTGCTGGGAAAAGGCACTGCCATAGGCCTACAATATCGAGCTGTGAGGTACGTATCTACCCTTTTATGAAGGACCAACCCGTAAATTAACACGTTAATGCTTTAGGCATTACATATACTGCAATACCCAGTGATGGACCAATTACCTTTAACCTAATATGCCACTTCAGGCATCAGCTCCAAGACTGATATAATGTGTTATATAAAGTTTACTTTGTCCTATCTACTCTGACAATTTTTTGTCTCATACTACTCCCTTTTATTCAGTCCCCTAATGATTCATTGCAATTACTCCCCCTTCCCTCGGGGCAGGATCTGGAAACAGAAGTATAGAGCCTAATTCTCAAATCTGGTATAGCAGGTACTCAGTACCGCTCCTGGTTTTGGCCAGGGCACGTTCCAGGTAAGAGCTGAAGTGCAAGGGCATTTTGCACATTTCTGTATTTTCAATAGAAAAAGGGACAATCTTTAGTATAAATGTGAAAGGACCATCAACAGCACCACAGCTTTCTCTAAAGGTAAAAATAATAGGAGTCCAAAAGCATCCCATCAGGCAATATAAGGAGGTTTTGCATAAGGGTGAACAAGGTCCACAACGCCCTGCACAGCTAAGTCCTGAGGTGCAAATCAACCTCAGCAGATGCCACGGTGAGGAAAGCAGAGCTGTATGAAATCAGTCTGGCAGA
This sequence comes from Anhinga rufa, assembly GCA_013400875.1. Lineage (NCBI taxonomy): Eukaryota > Metazoa > Chordata > Aves > Suliformes > Anhingidae > Anhinga > Anhinga rufa. Next base: position 1,315 of record VZTV01044211.1, on the reverse strand, counting down.
GGCAATCCTGGCACATCTAACTGCCACCAGCTTCACCTGCTCAGCTGAGCTGGCCACCTTGAAGATGTTGCTCTTGGGAATTATGAGATACTGACCTTCCTGTAAAATGTACAGCTAGGCCTTGAACAATGATGTTCGCAACATTCAGAGAAATGCAGACACCCTCTTTGACACCCTCCTTATGACTAGAACATGATAGCATAGTAGGAAGTCCATGGTAGAGAAGGGGACAGCACATTTTCTGGTAGTGCTGTGTGATAGGAAGGAATATGCTTAAAGAAAAAGATCAGCAGGAAGAGGCCTGTTTCAAAATGTTTCACTGTTCTGGTAATGAATGATTAGAGAATACCATGATATGTAATTTTAAAGGATTTGATTTAATAACAATGGCAGATGTAGTGGATTTTTTTCCAGTATGGACTGAAGAAACATGGATGACCGCCTAGAGGACAAAAAAAGACTGTAGCAAATGAGGCTTAAAGTACGGAAGTGTGGACAGCAGGAGAAATAAAGGAGAGAGCTTTCATGAAGGAAAAGCTGGCAGACGATAACCTCAGTGTCAGCAACGGGAGAGAACAGTCCAATAAAAACAGCACGACAAGCCAAAGCAAGAGCACAGCGAGGATGGTGGACATGAGATCAGCAATACAGACGAAGAGGAAATCACTCTGGGGATAGTCAGGGCTTTCTTCAGTTCCTTTGATTCATTTCAGGTCGCACATGCCCGCCTCCTGCATTCGAGATACACCGCCAATGGCACCACCAGTGCTGCATCTTCTGGCCAAAGCCTCTCACGCTGCTGTGCTTTACTGCAGATGGCTGCAGCAGCTACCAGCTGATGCAAGGGAAGCCTTTGTGTTCGCCAGCTCTAAACACCAGACAAGCTTTTTGTGAAGTCTCTGTTTAGTTCATACACTCCAAACAGACACGTGTCATGGGACAGGCATAGGGAACTAAAAAACATACAAATTACACTTTAAGCCTACGTTTAGATTTGTCACCTTCAGAAGTATCTTCCCCCTTATTTATCTTCCTACTGCCAGGATGCTTACCCTGTTGTTAGATTTGGTATCACGTTAAATCTCCATCCAAAATTTTGTGTCCCTAGAAATGGACACAACTTTTTCCTCGGTTTACATTGAAAAGAACATCTTTTTCCTCTCCCTCTCTGAAACATACTTACACAAAACCTGATCAGGACGCTGATCTAAACATTTCCCTGAGGGATTTTCTCTTATCAACACATGGAATAGATAAGGTGGAGTACACAGAAGCTGTTAATGACTGCTTTTAACAAGCCATAAAAAAAAAAAAA
>VZTV01044210.1:0-47876 GCA_013400875.1 Anhinga rufa | reverse complement strand
TGCAAAAAGGTAGCTGACTGCACTTGGTACTGAAGACATTAACTCAACGCTACAATATCGGAGCAGGAGCCGCAGCCACAGCCCATCAGTTAACACAAAGGGGGCACAGCGTGGCAAACTGAGAATACCCAAGCATTACAGTACAGCGACTGCCTGGGACCTACAGCCACTGCCACATCCTGCTGACGGGCGACTCAGCAGAGCTGCTGTGGTCTCCAGGACAGCACAGCCATTCCCATCTCTGGGCCAGGTATATCCATCTTAAGGGTCTTTTGAAGTAGCCCAGTAGCATCTGCAGTATTGGGAAACAAGATGTGACATCTGTGCCAAGCTTCCAATGCAGCAAAAGCCACCCTTTTCTCTCCATTTATGCCTTCACAATAGCAAGGCCACAGCAGAAAGGAGAAGGTGGGAACCTGGTGCAAAGCCACCTGCCTTGGAGCAGCACGTTGCTTGGTGAGCGATGTGGCAGAGGTGCTTTATACTTCAGTCTCCAGTCTCTTTTTTTAAAAACCAGGCTGCTTATTAGCAATGGACGTCAACACCAGAGCAATAGCTTTGTACTTCAGAGTTACTCTCTTAATCAAATGCAACTTCACAGAGCCACGCTGATCTAATTGTTCAATGTCCAGGTTCCTTGCCTTTGCAAGAGATAAATACTCTGAGGAGCTGCATTTTGACTGGCATCCAAAACTCACCGCTGGCTGCCGTGATTGTGATTTATTGCTGCTGCTAACAATCAATCTCAAGGCAACTGTGTGCATTTGAACTGAGAGTCAGGACTGCACGAGGGGGGAGCACGAACACCCACCAAGAGCTGACAACTAATGAATCTTGACCAGCAGTCAACGCTCTCCCACATTTCTGCATTACAAAACCCACTCCAAGTACGCTGTGTGGTGTGCTTCGAGTCACCTCTCCTCTGCCTCGTCCAGAGCCATCAGTCTGGTCAGCCAGAGCAATAAATTCAATTTATCCACCTTTTAATCTTACCTGACAACAGGCTCCACATATGCAGAGTCAGGGAGGAAGGTGGGGAGCTGTACAGCCACCAACCTGACCTACACAGCAGAGAAGGGATGCTCTTCCAGCAGGCAGCAAGCCCTGCTCATACCCAGAGCGGTGGGTCACGGTCCCCCAGGGGGAAGGCAGCCAGGGAGGAGGCCCCAGAGCTGCAGTCATCAATGCACTTACAGTCACAGAGGAAGAAAAAGCATGCCTACAGCTCCTGCAGTATGTGGCTCCCGGACACCCTGAAGCCCAGNNNNCCAAAAAAAAAAAAAAGCCATCAATGTCAATCTCACCTCAAAAAGGAAAGGCACTGAAGTGACTGCTGTTTCAAAGGATTTGTCTTTCCTTTGCATCACCCCGGCAGCTTCAGGAACCTGGGGCATCACTGAACCAAAACCCAGTCCCTCCTCATGCAGCTGCAAAGAAAGGGTGGTCAGGAAACACCCTCTTCAAAACCTCCTTTACCTCCTACTCAGCAGAAGAGCAGAGAAATCCCCCCCAGCCAGCCACCACCCTCCCTGGAGCTGCTTAACTTTGTCTCCTGGGCCATGGCATGATAGTGCCCACCTAGGTCAAAGCCCCCTGCCCGCCCCTCCCTGCCCGCTCACCGAGCAAAACCCATGCATCTTCCTGCACTGGGTTCAAAGGAGAGGGGTGAGCTGTCTGCAGGGCTCCCGAGAAGGGGAAAGAGGGAGGGGGAAGAAGTTTTGACCCCATCAGACCTTAAATGAAGTGAATCTTGAGCAGTGCTTTTCCAGCCTGATCATGTCTAGGAGCACAAGGCAGGAATTATTTCCACTTTTCTGCTGTCCAGTGTTTTGCTTTTGCTGCTAACACTTGCGCAGTCCTGTTTTATGTCAAAGCAGTGGGAATTTCTAGACCCATTTTTTAAAGGGAAAAAAAAAAGATAGCAGCAAGTGTTTGGAGTAAATTCCCATTACAGTCAGGATAGTCAACAGCAAGGATTCCTGTGAGAGCACGTTGCTTTCTTAACAAATCTCACTGCAACCCATCACTGCGACACTCGCCATGAGGGAGAATTTGTGTTTCCAGCCACCTTACTCAGGCATTTCTGTCCCTGGCCAGAGCTTCCCCTCCCTCAACGGTGAGGCAGGTCTCAGCCTGCGCAGGGGCTTTGCGGCCAACAGCGTAGAGTGAAAAAACCTCTAGTAAATCAACCCAAGGAAAAAGCAGCCTGAGCAGGTTAAAAAGCAAGAGGATCACTCCAGGTTTCACACCTTCCCCACCTCAAAGCATCCCAAGCCATTTCCCCTGTCTTTACTGGGAGGGAATCACTGGGGGGACCATCCCTGAGCACCAGGGACTGGAACTGAACAAGCCCAGGGTGGTGGGGGGGATTTGCTCCGTGCCCTCCAGGTGCAATTGGATTAAATGCAGGCGCAGGCAGCGACATGGCACGAGTTGCCGCCAAAGCCGCACGAGGAATGAATCATCTGCTGGGGAGAGCAGGAGCGGGGATTAACGCAGCTCCTGAGAAGGGCGATGGCAGAGAGGAGGCGCCGGCAGACAGAGGGGAAGAGTTTGGGCTAGGACAAGCAGATAAAATATGGAGACAAAAAGCAGAAAAACAAAAAGCTGCTGTGAAGTTCAGATACTTTGAAGTTGGAATTTACACCTTCCAGCGAGCACAGCCAGGGAGGGCCAGAAGCGCTGCAAAAAGGGTTTTGATGCTGGAAGCACAGGGGAAAGCTGAATCTGATTTCTTAAGTCCTATTCAATTTGCAGCACAGAAATCTGTTTAAAATCAAAGGCTTTGCCATTTGTGGTTTCCAAAAGTCACAAAATTGTTTCTTCCACTGAGTTGCAAAAAAGAAAAAAAAAAAAAGAAAAAGGGTTAAAAATAATCTTTTGCCAATCAGCTGTGATGCAGTGTCCCCACATCACCTCATTAGCCACGGAAAGGTAGCTTAGTAACAATATTTCTCTGCCCATTCCCACGCACTGTGCTGGTTGAATTTGGCTTTTTTTTTATTTATTTAAAAAAATTCCCCTTTGAAAAATGTGGTTTCAGCTGAGTTCCCATTTTCTGTGGGAAGATGTTTGTTCCAGCCATGAATCTGAAAATGAAAAATGTCATTTCGAAACAGTGATTCAAACCAAACCCTGCCCTTTTCCCCGCCTCGCCACGCCTGGAGCAAGGTGGATGCTTCCCACTTGGATGCTTGTGATCCTGAGGTTGGGGCAGGGGCATTGCCCCCCTCTCAGAAACGCGGTGTTTCGGTGTTTCTTTGCACATGGGACAGGGAAGCGGGTTTGGAGCCTCTCGAGCCAATGCCGGGGCCGTTGGCACCCCGCCACCATCACCAAGCTCCTCGTCCCACCCGGGCCGTGCTGCCCTCGCAGCCCACGGCGTCGCGTTCATCAATCAAAGCGCTGTGTTGGTAAAGCAAATCAACTCATCCCTGCTGTGGGTTTTCACCTCGTTTCTTCCTGCTGGCCCCAGTCACACAAGACTCCCGTGCGCGGCGTTATACACTGAGTAAGCCATTTGAATTTTTATCTGTGTTATTCACAGCGCATAAAATGAGACATCTGTGTCTTTTCAGGATGGGGGCCTCGGTTTCTGCGAGCCATGTCAGCTCCTGCGGAGCTCCCACCGTATCGAGGGTTAATCCCAGCCGTGCTCACACACACGTGGCAGCTGAGGCAGGAGCAGGGCTAATGAAGATTGCAACGAAGACAAAACTCACGTCTTCATTACCTGCCCAGACACAGGCAACAGGGGAAGTCGCTTGTTTTGGTCCAGCCACTCAGGCTGAAATGCAGATTTTCCTTCCTAAAAGCTATCCCGTAGCACAGCCCCCCCCCCGGCAGCTGCCACTGGCCTCCTTGCAAGCCTGCTCGAGCTGCTAAGGTACCCTCCCAAAAGAAAACAAGAAATCCAGCCCTGGAGAGCCCGACTTTGGGACAAAGCATTACTCTTGATTGCAAATGGATTAAAAATTTTAGCTCCAGTCACGTGAGAATAAGCCAGTTGCTAAAATGGAGCAAGCAGGGTTCTGCTCATTTAAAGCATGATTTAGAGGAAAAAAGGCTTCCTGGCTAACAGCTGGTGGCTTGTAAATGGACTGGAAGGCACCGAATGCTGGCAGCACGGAGCAGTACTGCATACAGCGCGCTTTCCAACACCCCAGACACATCATCTCAAGTGCTCCGTGATGCCTCGAGAAGCCCTCTCGCACCTCCAGATCATCACTCACCGATTCATCCCGGAGCCCAGACCGCTGAGGCCAGTGTCCTACGGTCTAAAATGGCAATGAGAGCAATTTAACCCATAGAGCTGCTCATGAACCTCGCCTGCATGGCAATGCATCCTTCCTCCAAGTGATACCCCAGCTGTTTGGGAACCCCTGGCTCCCTCGGGGCACGGGGACAGCGCCAGGCTTTGAAGCCCCACTGCTCGTTGGGGCCCTGAGAGCAGGCGGGGACAGCCCCCTGCCAAACAACCCCCAGCCACGTTACAGCTGCTGACACTGGGCTATGTTGAGTAATTTGGGTCTGAAGGTAGAAGGGCTCCAAACTGGGCTCGGTTGGGTATTTGGCCCATCAGAGCCCATGGTCAGTTACTGGCGAGCGTTCCCTGAAGCCAGGAGAGCCCCGCCGACGAGCCAGGCAATGGCACGGCGTTAAAAGCAGCCGATTCTTACCGTGGGGAAAAATTAAAGTGTTCCAACCCAGGGCAGCTCCTTTCCAGTACTGTAGCACCCCGGGTTGCCTTTCCAGCAGCAATGCACAGAGGACATCAGAAATCCCACAAAATAAACCACAACCGGGAGGCGAGTGGCACAATTCCAGGATCAGAGCCGGAGGGCTGGATTTGGGTTTCTCCTTCCTGGGCTGCAGTTAAGCCGCTCTCAGTCATCACTAGTGATATTTTCCCAACTGGCCATCAGCTCAGGGCTGTGTTGCAAGTAACCAGCCATGCAGAGCATCCAGGCGTCCCGCTGAAGTCCACTGGAGGTCCTCATGCTCACGGCTCCCCCAGATTAAAGCCAAGCATCCACCACTTGCCCATCCAAATCAGCTGGAGGGGCCGCTTGCAAGAGCTGGGGGCCACTTTTGAAAATGCTGCCACCTTAAACAGAGCTTTGCGATCAGCCAGAGAGAAGGGCTGGGGAGACGGACGGAGGGCTTAGGCAGAGCTGACAGCCTTCAGGCGAAGCCCAGGGATTAATTACTACGCACTCCTTAGTCCCAAGAGGGAACCCAAGGTCTGGGTGAATCTACAGGGTACCCTTCAGAAACAGAAAGAAAACCCCCTGCAAACAGTTAAGTTTTCAATCATTTTAATGTGATCATTGCAATTTGACCACAGCTTCAGAAAAGAAAAAGTCACACAAAATGATCTGTGCTTAGGATTTGAGTCAATCTACACAGTTCTTGTTGATTGACGGTTAGTCAAGTTAAGACCTTCTGACCATCAGTGATGTTCTTGGCTGAAAGGCAGGATCGCAAGTGTTGGACATATTGGTGCAAACCAGGAATGCTTCTTCTGGGATTAAAGCTGCGACACCTGATCTACTCAAAAGAAAACAGAATTGTACACGCACACAGGCACACACGGACCGAGCATGCAAATACACCGGGAACCAGCTACAGCTTCATGGGAAAAAACACGTCGTGGCAATACAGAGGTTGGCCTGTTATTCAGAAGGCTACTTAACAAAGAGGGGGGAAACCCACACAAATATCGAAAACTGAGAATATTCATTTTCCAATATCCGAAAAGAAAAATAGGAAGAGCTTTTGAAATTACATTGTGTTGGCAAACTCTGATTTTGGGGTAACAAAGCGAAAGGTGAAGGCAAATTTTCCAAAGTATTGTAAAATTTATTGTATAAGTATTGCAGCTTTTAGAATGACATATAATTGCCACTATCGGTTACTGTTACACAATAAGCGTTTACAACAGATTTTTGTAAATTGGCATCAGAGTACATATTCATACTAAAACAGCAAAATATAGATAAGTACTGCATTGCATGTGCTGTCAATAGTTTACATAAGTTTAAACTTGAACAGAACTCAGGATACAGGACTGCCTATAACAAACTCCAAAGCCAAAGCAATGCAACTGGAAGTTTAAGAAAATATTAATACAATGAAATGTGTCTATAAGGCAGGCAAATTAGGACTTTAATGTCGTCCTTCATGAGCTTCTATAGTACAGCAAAAATTTGAAGCGCGGTTTCTGGAAAACTTTTTTGTTTTTTGTAGCTTTGTGTTGTACATAGAAAATCTCTGAGCGATACAGAGACAGAAGAGATTAAAAATTCATTCTGTTCTCGCCTAGCATTGTTAATGCTACACATCTGGATTCAGTCTTTTCCCGATCCTTAGTAAAAACGTTGGGCTTTTATTTCTTTATTTTTTAATATAGCGGTTAGTGCAATTTTATAGTTCAATACACATACAAAAGGGTGATTCTCCAGAAAGCAATTGGATTTCCTTATCCCCCCACTTAAGATAGAATGAATTTCATAACACTTATGGAAACAACGCACTAGATTAGTAAAGCTGAATCTTCGAACCGGTGAAATCGAGGGTTGTGAAGGGAACACAAGCTTTACCAGTGTCAGCCCCAAATGAAACCCACCCTTCCTCACCATCCTGATCGACACAGCCACGTTCCCATTCCAGGCCATTAAGATTTGGGGGCGCTTTAAGGATGCTGCTTGCCGTACTGTAAGCTAAGAAACTCTGTAAGATTAACAACCCCTTTTAAAGCTAATGTGACTCTTAAAACTTTGAGCAAAAAGGCAGGCTAGGACAAGAGGTTGCTAAGCATTAGCAATGCCTTGTTTCTTCTGTATTTGTTTAAAAATAAATCATTCTTAAGGGGCCTGAATCTCTCTGCCGGCAGCTGCAGGATGCTAGAGACTCCTACGGAGCAGGACCACAGTCCAGCTTCTAGTACAGTTCTCTCCCGAGCTGCCTGAAGGCCAGGAGGAAACGAGTAGAGACATCAGCAAGGGTGTGCAAAGCAAATTCTCTGCCTTGGTGGCAATACGGGACGTGGGAATTGGGAAGAAAAGGACCCCGAGGCAAAAAGTAACATTAAATAGTAATAATAATAATAACAATAACAACAACAACAACAATAATAATAATAAAAAAGAACAGACCATTATTTCTAAACACCCATTCAGAACTTGGAGTTGATCTGGGCCCCAGATCTGGTATCTGCACTCGAAATACACAGTTCTCGGGACTGCAAAGCAGAGGGATGGACAGAAGAAAGACAAAAGGTGACAACTTGGCTCCGTCGAGGTGGACTCGAGTTGCACCCGCTGCCTGGGACCCCGGGCTCCCCAGGGACCTGCACCAGCAGTGGGAAAGGTGGCAGCTTGGCTTTTGTTTGTGCACGGCATGGACAGAAAGGCATCATTTGCAACAGAAATCTGGTGTTGATGAGCCACCCTGTTTCACACTCATTAAATTCCCCAAACTAGAGAAAGAGGTAAAGTGAAACTGGACCCGGGAACTCAACAAACTGATCACTCAACTGCGGATGCTTGGGGGGGGATGCTTGAGAAATAAAAGCTCACACTAGGAGTGGATTGGGGAGAGAGAAAAAATATAGGGGGGGAAAAAAAAAGAGAATCGGTTGAAATTTTGAGGACTTCAAAGCACGACAGCTGGGTTTAATTGCACTGCATTTTTAGACCCTCTCCCACTACCCCTCCGCACCTTTCCAGACCCTACCCGCCTCCCTGACCTCTGGATGGCGTTTGGCGGCCAGGTGACGCCACGCGACAAGACAACCCCGTTACTTAACAACCTCCGGTCCCCACGCCACCTCCTTATTCACTGCTCAGTTTTAAACGTGTGATGCATATTCCACCCAAAACCTGCTGAGGTAACCAGTTTTTTTATTTTTTTTTGTAGCAAACAAACTAATTCAGATCACAGAACAACGCTCCCTCCCTCCCACCCCCCCAAAAAAAGAAACCCCAACAACACTATTCACGCATTTTGGCTCAAGAGGGCAGTAGATATTATATTTCGGTTTCTCTTTTGGTTGGTATCTCATTTACAATATCCACCACAGTTTCCTACTTCCCCGGGTAGGATAATGTGCATAAACGTGTTCAAGTTCCCTTACAAACAGTCGGAGAAGAGCAGCGGCAAGGGAGCAGCCTGCGTGGCCAGGCACGCGGAGCTGCTCCGGGGAGCAGGCGGCGCTGCCGGGAAAGAGGGGACTGGAAAACGGACTGCAAGGTCCAAAGGAGCGAGAGACCAGACGCTGGTTACTTGTGACGCTAACGATGATTTTGTTTTCCCCCTCTCTAAAAAGGGAGGGTTACCGTTTCTTTAATAAGGCACTAAATAGACATGTTACATAAAGGAAAGATACATTTTAAAAACTCGTATAAATTCATCAGTTTTGTACCTTTCACGACAAACTAGATTTATTCCTTTGCATGACTTTTTTTTTTTTTTGTAGTATTTTTTATTTTTTTTTTGTAGGTCATCAAAATTTAGGTTACGCGACTGTAAAGCTATGAAGATTTTAAGAGCTGTGGAAAAGCAGTCTGAAATATTGAGAAGGTACAGGACTATTTCTAGGCAAAAATAAAAAAAAAAGCAAAAAATAATGATCAAACTTCAAGTTCAGCTATTCACCGTCTTCTTTAAAATATATATAAATATTGTTCAAATGGTCAGAACTTCAAAACCGTTCTCATGGTTTGTTGTTTTTTTTTTTTCAAGTAATAGAAAAGTTGCTTAAAAACAATAGTTATTGCCTTTATATCTTTCATTTATGTCACTCTACTAGATAGCATCCTGCAGAAAATGAAATCACACCTCCTTGCAAAATCTTTGCTCTCTGTGGTTCCCCTACCGACCCTTCCTCGCGCTTGGAGAGATGCTCTCCCGGCCGGGGAGACGGGACCGAGAATGGGCTTTTTTTCCCTTTTGCTTTCTCTCGCTCTCGCTCTCAGGTTTCTCACTCGCTCACTCCATCACATACAGATTCACCGCGAGGGTAAAACACCTACCAGACACCTACGGAATATAAAAAATGTAAACAATAGCATAGTAAGACAAAATGCTTCCAAAACCAAGATAAATTAAAGACGCACAACACCCGGCGGGCGGGAGGGCAGGTGGGACCGTGCTGCTGTGGATGGGGATGTCTTCAGAAGAGGTAAAGGGGGTTTGCTTCTAAAGCATTAAGCGTATTTCTTTAGCCTTTAATTAATACATCACAGGAGCAGATTCGTTTCCATCTACTGTATCTGGCGCCTCTTTAGCTAGGATAATAAAGTAAAAAATAGCGATGACCAGAGGCAGCCCGGGGGACGGCGGAGCTGCGAGACACGGCTGCGCCCGTTTATCCCAAATAGAGGTTTGGGAGGTTAATACAAAATGAAAATGACTTTCACCACCACCACACCTTTCAGCTCGTACTTTCAATGAGATATTTAAACCCCAGCTGAAAGGCAGCCGGTGGGTACGTTACCATTTACTCACATTAATTTCCATAATCACGGCTTTAGCTCCAATTAGGGCCCTTCAGTTGAACATGGGAAGAAATAAACCAAAAAACACTTTGTTCCTTCAGACACAGAAGTTTATTCTCATCCCCACCACCCCCCTCCAAAAAGTTAGAGGTTGTCCCAAAAAAATAAAAATAAAAAAAAAAATCAAGTAATTTTTGTCTGCTTCAGTCATTACTGACTCTCAGAAGCAGGGAGTTTTTATTTTACCTTTTTACTCCAATAATCCTACCGGATGACAAACAGACACACACCAACTCCTCTTGCTTTGTAGGGAATGTATAAAGCCGTGACTGTCGGTGGCCACGCGCAGGGATTCTGGAAATTAAGGATTTGCATAAGATGCAGTCTCGCTCACCGCTCCTCCCAGGGCTGGCATCTCCACTTCAGCGTTTTTCCACCCCCTTCCAGCTACTTTGTTCTTCACTTTGACATATATCCCTTAACAGGTTCGTGGTAGACATGATAGAGGCTTTGACCAACACAAGCACTGACATATTTATATTAAAAAATAGTGCAAAATTTCAACATTTATATAAATAACTCTAAACCCCTGCTTTTGATTTTTTTTTGTTTTTTGTTTTTTTACAATGTAATACACGCTTTTTGAGTTGGCACTCAAAAAATTGCCATTTTTCTTCTAGTTCAGAAAACAACTTTTTTTTTTTGAATAGGCCTCTTCTAATACAAAAATACTCCTGCTCCTTACACATACACTTTCTCTTATTTTTAATATATATTTATATATTTATATTGCAGATCTTTAAACAAAATGTTTTTGTGCAAATATTTTGTCTTTAAAGATAAGTGAAATAATCAAACAAAAAAAAAAAAGCATTCACACACAGCTCAACTAGAAACAAACAAAAAAAAAGACTACAGTTGATTTTTTTTTTTTTTCCTTTTTAAACGTCTAGACACAGCTCAATAAAGAAATGTTTTTGCAAGCTTGGTAGGCTTGTGCATTCAGACCAGACATAACAAGTAAATATTTATACATGGAGAGATGGGGAAGGGCTTTTTTTTTTTTTTTCTCTTTGCTCATCTTCCTCAGCTCTCTCTCTCTCTCTCTCCTTTTTCTTTTAATGAGAAGTGCAGAGTGTTTCATTTACTTTCTTGCTTTTTTCTTTTTTTTTTCCTTTTTTCTTTTTTTTTTTTTTTTTTAAGGGGGCGCGCTTTTTTTTTTTTTTTTTTTAAAAGGGGTGCCCTTTTTGTTTCTCTTTCTCTTTGTTCCACGCGGTTGTGCTCTCAAGGCCATTGATTTGTGAATGATGGAGTCTGCTGCCCTCCAAGATGGAGGGCATCCCGTTGTTGTTCTGCTGGTGCTGGTAAAACGTCGACCCGGGGTAGTGCCCTATCACCTCGCTGTACGTCGGCGGCGGTCCCTCCATCCTACCATTGCTCCCATAGCAGGTCGCGCTGATGCCAGAGTTACTGCTGGGGGGGCACGGCCCCCCGTACACGGAGTTATCTATCAAGTCACTGTCGAAGATGGTTCTGTTGGGGGGGGCCCGGACCGACTCTCTGTTGAGCTCCATTTGCTGCTCAGGGTCTCGCAGCTGCAGCGTGCAGGGTCCCTGGTACGGGGGGGGCTCCTCGCCGTCCGACAGCGAGATGGTGGGTGGCAGGTCGATCTCGTGCTGCATGTAGGGGTAGGTTGGCTGGAATCTGTTAAAGCGGTCCCTCTGCAGAAAGGATGGCACTGCCAGGCGGTCGCTGGGTCTCGGGGTGTAGATTTGCTGCTGAAAGGGAGAGAAAGAGGGCGAGATGCATGAGACGCTGCCGCCCGGGACAGCGGGAGAGGCAGCGGCACCCGCACCCGCATCGCCCTCACCTCTGTTATTCCATTCCCCGACACGGTGCTTTCCGAAGGCCACAGGCTTCCCTCCTGCATTGGAAAGGAGAAGAGAGCGCAGAGTGAGTCAGACTGCCAGCAGTGGTTAAGCTCCTTCTGCAAACAGCTCCTGCCAGGTTCCGCCCTGCGCCACAGCCCAGGTAAGAGGCTGCCGCCGCCGCCGCCGGTGCGTTCCTGCCCCGGCTGCAGCAGCACACAGCACGCACCCTCTTCTAAGCAGGCAACCAGCTCTAGCCACCGTGTATGCTGGGTATCATATGGGTACATGCTAAGAGTATTAGCATATTACCACTGAAACCAACACCTCTGATTAAAATTTCCCTCCATTTTCACCTCCATTTATATTTAATAGATCACTTGCAGGATGAATGATGAGAAGGACACCAGCAAACAATGCTCTCCCATTTGCAGACTTCCCCCCTCCCACCCACACCCACCCAGCATGTTTCTCTCCCTGGTTCAAACATGCCAGAGGAGTATTTTTCAATTTGTGATCCACGAGCCGTGGGTGATTCACAAGACATCAGAAAATGCTCCACGGAACAACGACAACATTAAAAAAAAAAAAAAAAGACAAACCTCACACCCACATTCTGATGCACTCAATCAAGGAAATCATGGGAAAATAAAGATAATAAGTGAATACCCAAATGTTAAGCCTAATTTTGATTTGGCTAAAAAAAGTAGAAATCTGTAGCAACAGGATGGTTCTAGAGTATTTTCTCCCCAAAAGGGTAAGTGGTCCTTGGCTTAAACAGACTGAGGAGCTGTAGTCTAGAGGCGCCCTTACGCTGCGAGCACCGCCCTGATCCTGCAATCAGAACCCAGGTGCCAACAACCCCAGGCATGATAAAGCCACAAGCCAACTTCCCCCAAACCATGAGATTAGTTTACAATTCATGATCAAAACAAACAAACAAACAAAGGATCTTCCCATTCGCTGGTGATAGTCTGAGCATCCGCAGTTCACCCTAGACACTTTTGCCTTGAGAACTAAAATATTTAAATATTGCTAATATTCCCATACAGCAACATGCCTCTGGCAGGCAGGGCTGGAGGAAAACAAGCCAGAAGGCTCATAATTATACGCTGGAACAGCTGGCACTTCTCAGTTCCTTGCAGATGAATCCCCAGTTCTGGCACTAGCAAGTCAGGCACGGGCAGAAATATTTACCACCAAAAGCCAAGGGTGTTTCTTTTTCCTCTTTCTCCCCTTAAGGTGTCCCATCCAAAGGCCATTCTTGGGCCCAGCCTACGCAGCAGGGCTCTCCAGATGAGCAAACCACAAGCTTTCCTACTATGAAAATACCTATTTCTATAAGAAGCGTGGTGGCGGTCCGGGCAGCCCGGTGCAAGCCTGTGAAAAGCTGCAGCGGTACCGCAGCACCGCGGACACCTTCGCTGATAAAGGCAGGAGGGATTTTGTCTGTCTGATGCTCCCCGGACCTCACCCAGCTGTGAAGCACATCTGGCCTCGCACCATGCTGCGGCATGCAAGGGAAAAGGTCACCTCGTGCCTTTGCAGCTACCCCAGCAAGCGGCTGAGCAGCACCTCCGCTCCCCGCAGAAGCGTCTCCGAGAGCGCAGACCGGGGTGGTCGCTGTGGGCAGAGCCAGCCCCAAGCCCCACGGCAGGAGCCGCAGCACCCAGGCACCCCACAGCACGCATCTGACTGCCGAAACACTGCGCCAGCACCACGCTAAAATCTCAAAAGAAACCGCCCATTATATCCCCCCACCTCCTCCTCCCTTTTTCTTCTTTATTTTCCCCAACTTTGGAATATATTTTCTCTTGTGGCATCACACGTGGTATCAGATATGGAGAGAATCCCATCAGGTTCCTGTTTTTGAAGCTCAGCTCTGCACATAAACCTCAAGGCGGTCCTGTTGCCAGTGCAAGGAAAACAGTGATTTATATGGAAATGAGATGGCCCAGATTCCTCCCACTTCTCAGTGGTTTTTTAGGGAGCATCTCCTCGGAGCAGAGGTTAAGCGCCACAACGCAGGCACTCTCCCCGGCCGCGGCTAATGAATGCGCTGCGTGAGCTGCGTGCCGCATAGCCCTTCCTGAGCAATGCAAGGCCGTGTTTTATACAGACCTGAAGACTTCAATATGCAACTGTTTACACGGGCATCGACTGTGTAGTCTGGTCCATTTTACATGTGCTTCTTGCCTGCAGGGATAGTCTGCAGTCAAGTTCCCCCAGCAGCCAAAAGACCCGGAGGAACCGCATCTGCCACAGACCAAATCCTCGCCTCTAACCCCCCCGGCTCAGCTACGGCGCCAACGCCAAGGCGCACGGAGAGGGTTTCCAGCGCTGCCAGCCCTTCACCTCATCCCGAAGGACACCGAAGCCACGGGCAGGAGTGGGAAGCACTCCGAAAATTGTGTTTACTTTGCCATGCCCCCGTGGCAGACTTCCTGAGCAGCAAGTACCCCGCTGCCTTCTGCTAGATGTTTTATATTTAACTTGGCAGTGGGCAGTGCCATGGCAATATCCCATCTGCTTCCCCCTTTCCTGGGAGCGATGGAAGCCTGCTCCCGCGAGGGCGGCTGCAGCCCGGTGCTTCCCGAGCATCGCCGCGCTCGGCTGGGGCTTCCCGCTGCGGCAGGCAACGGGGAGGGCACGTACACGCCTCTACCTGAGCTGCTCCACCCAAAACAGACCCTACCCCAAAGTACCCGCTCACCCAGAGCCTGCACCCCATATCCCACCCAGACATTTAGAAGAAGAGCTCTGGCTCACACATTAACCCATCTGTTTGTACAGATGAGGTCCAGGAACGATGCTCTGGGCAACACACAGATGCAAGAGTAGCAAACCAGTAGAAACACCATTAAAGTGTGATCCCCAGAGAAATAAGGAGCAGACAGGAGACCTATTTTCTGTAGGAGCCGGATCTCTGAAGCTGTTATTAACCACCTCTCCTGGGACTGCAGGGCTTGACCCGGACACGCTTACGTGCCCATGGCTGACCGACCGCAAGCACGCTCACCGCTTGCCGACCCTCTGCCTCACAGACTACTGTGAAGCCCCGCTGGGTAAGGGCTCACGTCTCCTAAAAACTCAATAGTGGGTTTAAAATTGCTGGAAATCAATAGTCGGAGGAGGGCAGAGCCTCAGAGACAGAAAAAAAACACACTTTGAGCCTTCGCACTTTGGCTGTGGGGTGGCTACGCAGCCCCTACCAAGGCAAGCAAAGCTGCGTTGCCCCGCGAGGGAGCATCACTGCTGTAAATCCTCGTGCTCGGGGCTCTCCTCGCTCACCTCTGAATTTCAGAATATTTAGGACTTGAATTCATCTCAACAATGTCCGAGTCTAGAAAGGTATGGTTTTCTGAAACAAAAGCTGAGATTCTGCTGTCTGACGAGTAACACGGCTGTGAAAGCCTCCACAGGTATTCCAGGACTCTGCAGAATCTAAAATTACTTTTAAATTTCTTTTTAGAGATGAACCAACTTTTAGAAAGCTCCTTGGTTAGTAATATCACAGAATTTTCTCTGTAAAGCTGCATGATGCAGATTAAGTCTCTGAGCTTTCAGGAGGACTTACATTTTCCATTTTGGGGGACAAAAGTATGACATGAAATTGCATTTAAACCACCTTTTCTTGGGGCACTGGGATATCACTGTGCCGAAGGTGCAGGGACAGCGCCATTCTTATTGCAAAACAGTCTTTAGTAGCATTTCTTAAATATTCTTAGTTCTGGAAAAATAAAGGTACTTGTTATAAGGAGACAGAGTTTAAGAATGGTGATGGAGAAACACATGACGTAATATAAGAATTCCTTGCTAGCAAGAACCACATTATAAAAAACCCTTTAGGGAAATTAATTTCTCCTTCAGTTGTAATTTCTGAGCTACAACAACAAAAAGGGACAACTCCGGCAGACCTAGCAGCATCCTGACCATGGGATGAATTACTTTAGTATTTCAAAAGACGAAAAGCATGTATGCAGCTCCAGTGCCCGCCTGTGGTCACGACAGCAAAATGAAGTTTGGGATTTAAAAAGCCCAACACCAGTTCAGCACAAGTTTAATGGGTTACATAAACTGGTACCCAGTTCAGCGTAGCCTCTGCCTGCCAGCCTTCAGCGCTCGCTTAGACTGGAGGTTTCCTACAAAAAGACACGCTGTGCTGAATCCGCTGTGCTGAATCCGAACGGAGCTGCCTTTAAGACCTTTATTATGATGGATGCCACTGTAATGAGCTTCCCTTCGCGCACGAGGGGCTTCTCTGTCCCGTCAGGAGGGTGCTCGGGCCACGGGGAAGCTTGGCTGCCACTCCATCAACGCTGCACTCGCAGCACAGCCGTGGGCAGGGAGAAGCGGAAGAATTATAAGGAGGGGGGGGAAAAAACCCACCCCACCCCAAAAATGGTACACTTGCATTTCTCTCCTTAGCTCTGAGAAAGATTCTGAAGACTCTGCATCCTCACTGAGGTCTAGCAGAGGCGCGGAGGTAAACCTTTGCTGAAAAGCCATTTAATCGCTGATGTGTCTGAAGGCTGAATAAATAACGGAGCTGTTTTGGTGTGGGGACTGGGCCAAAAAATGGCTGGAAGTTTTGGCCTAGTGAAATTTTAAAAAGAAACAAAAAAATTAGAAAAGGAAGAAAAAAAAGAAAAAAGGGGGAAAAAAAGCATTTTTTAAACAGTCAACAATTTTTGATTCAACCTGGAATTTTTTTTTTTCCAATCTCCATGTGATTTTCTCTTCTCTTTCCATGTTAGCTTGCTTTCCCCTTTTTAAAGAAAATAAAAAATAGGCCACTTAAGAAAACAGAAATCAGTATATTAAAATAAAAAAAGGCTTGATCTGTATTTGCTTTGAAAGTGTCAAATGAAACATTTCGATATTATTCAAGTAAAACATTCTGGACATGATAAAACAGTAAAAAAATAAATCTGAAAATGGGAAAACAATCTTTCTGCTCTTTTAAATAATTCATGTGCTCAGATGCCCACATTCTGCTACTGCTGGAAGCGGGTGCATGGGACAGTAAGAAGAGACATAAGATTTCTGTAACTCCAGGCGGAGCCGAGATACGTGCGGGGAGTTTAGCTCTGATCCCCAAAGCAGGCAGGTGCTCGAGCGCTCGCCACCCTCGCACCGGCTGGTTTCACATGGGATCACGCACTCCCAGCACTTTGATCTTGTTGCACAGCATCGCTAAAGGACCACGTGCCCTCCGGAGACGCGCTCCACGGCCCGCAAAACGAAAGGTGGTTTAACTGAGCTTGGGTTTTGCACAGCTCTCCTTCCTCGCTTCGGCACGGAGCGTCCCCTAAGGGACCTTCGCCTGCTGCGTGCAACGCGTGACAAAAAGAGCAGCCACGGAGCAGAGGGACAGCCGGCGCCCTGGGCGTCTGCTGGCTGGACAGCCTTCAACAGCACGTACTGATGGCTTGTTTAATTAAAGGTGCTAGATATGTCCCCCCCCCAAAATAAATAAAAATTTAAAAAAAAACAAAAACAAACAAAACAAACAAAAAAAAATAGAAGGAAAAAAAAATAGAAGGAAAAAAATAAAAAAGAAAGCAATCCCAGTATTTGATCTTCCTGCAGCGAGTATGGATTTGATACAAGAGAGCACGGCCCCACACAGACCACCGCAAGGCAGCACTGGTGTGCTCAACTGGCCCTGGAAGCCTGCAGAGGAGAAGATGCAAAGCAGGGACTTTGAGGAAGCCCTATCGTTGAAAGGGCTTTAAGATCCTTCACGGTCAATGCTAACAAAAAAAAAAGTACCAGTACAAGATTTCCCTGCACTGAAGACAGAGTACATGCTCACCCTCCAAGAAAACGTGATGGCTTTTCTCTGTAGGTTCTTGTAAGTCTCTGAGCTGCTTCATTTGAGGAAACTGCGCAAACCAACATCTGCCTTGAGGCTGGAGAGGCTCCCCCTCACGTCCCCGTCAGAGGTACAATTAACATGTTTCTCCTCGGGCTTTTATGAAGCAGAGAGCCTGGGTTACACAGGGAACCTCTCAAGCATCCCCTTGGAGGGAATTCTGCTTGCTTGGCTGACAAGTGTTCTCTGACCCCTCCACCACAGTGATGGCAGCACCACCGGTGAAAACTGGAGAACCTCTTTCAGGATTTCCCGTTCTCTTCAAGGCAGGCCATAAGATTTTGTACTGGAGCCACCAAAGGACTCGATAGTTTGGGGCTGTTAAAGGCAAGGCACACACACCCCAACCAGCTGAGGTTACGCGGTGGTTTCAGGACCAGGACACACCAAGAAGAGCCTCGTAGAGTTACTTTACTGACGTAAAGTCCAAACTGAAAACCTCAGGGCAAAGGCAGAGGCTACGGCTGTCCATATATTACAACATACAGCACCCTAAAGAGCCAGAGGCATCCCTAAAAGGGCCCCCTCCCCACATAACCGAGAGACAGAAGATGATGCCAAGACCCAACCCAGAGGGTGCCTCTCCATGCAGTGCCAAGCGGCACATGGGCAGACACGACCCAGACGAATGCCTTTGGCTCTAACGTTTCCCCGACGTCCCGTCATTTGGCAAACAGCGCAGGACGACGTGGGCCGGACGAGCAAGGTGTGACTTACTGATGAGAGGTTCTCGTCTCTCCGCCGCCCCTGGCTGTGCCGGCTGATGAAGGATCGCGCAGAGAGTTTGTAGTGGTTCAGCAGACACGTGATCACCACCACCATCACCATCATCACCACCACGATTATGATTATCTGTACAAACTCCAACTCCGCTGCAAGAGAGACAGACAGACTTTAAGCCACCAGAAAAAGCGGCACGTAACCGAAACATTCTCAAACCATCATAATTCATCCTAATGAAAACACTTAGCTAAATGCAAGCTGAATTGCTGTAAATTCTCTTCCCATCACCACCGCTCCTTCCTCCAGGGAGGACCAGACTGAAGCCCTCCCCGGCACACCCTCGCACCAGGCACAGGTCCCCTCTGTCACAGGGGTCGGACAGTGGCACGGGGAGCCCGCAGCACGGCACAGCACAGCAGGCACCGGTGCTGGCAGCCCCCCTCTCCCCAGCGCTGGCCATCCATCACAGGGCGCAGGCGAGGAGACCTCCTGCTTTTCGGTGAGACGCCAGATGGGCGCGATGCAGCTGCCCATGGGGGCCGCATCCCAGGGCTCCAGGCATCCCTCAGCTCAGGGCTCGGCCAGCTGATAGTGGCAGCTTGAGTGGCTTGAACTGGCATAAAGGAAAACTGCCAAAAATAATCTAAACAAACAAGAACAAGCAAACAACAGACTATCCGGTTAACTCCGGAGACACTTGGCAGGAGGCAGTACAAAGCTGCTCCTAAAATTTCCTAAGGAAATAATTCCTCACGCCTCTCTGAGGCTAAGGAAAGTTGAGTACTGGAGGCAAAGGTAGCGCTGGGGTCATTATTTCCATGGGTTTGGCATCCAGAGAGCGGATGCCATCCCCAAACTGCCCAGTCCCCCCTAAGCCCCCTCATGCCAGCAGCACCCAGGGCTCGCCATGTCCGGGACCGGGCAGCAGCAACGCCAATACTCATCGTAAAGCAGGGGCCAGACCAGCAAAATTCAATAGTTCTGGGGATTTAAACTTTGTTTGCTTCTCAGTAGGGACAGCTATAAAATCCAGTTTTGGAAAGCCGTGCCCTAAGCTATCACGGATGCTGCCATCTGCCTTTTTTCTATACAGACACAGAGACGTATATATCTGTGGATACACAGGAAGGCCCATCATGCCTCGAAGGGCAGCATCACTCTGCTCATACCAGCTGGGGTGGCTTCTGCTGAGTCAGGCAAATTGAATTTTTTTTTTTTTTTTCACGGAAAGTTTTCTCCTGGCAGGTGGCATTTAAGTGCCAGTAAAAGCAAATAAATGTCAAAAAACCAGTCCAGGTGGTGAGTGCTGCCAGTTACCTTGGAGCTCATTCTGCTAAACAGCAGCTATTTCCACCATTGCCCAAAATGCTTAACCAGCTCTGACCACCACCTTCAAAAAGCCTCATGCCTGGGAAGCAGGAGCCTTATCTGTTACTTAAAGTTAGATGTATGAGTGACTTGGAGCCCGTACACTTACAGCACCCCTAAACCGCAGCTGCCTCTACACTGGAAGATTGCACGTGGGGTGGGAAGAGAGGAATTAAAAGCCTCACATTGCAAAGGAGTTTTGCCTTTAAAACACATTTTAGCTAAAGGCGTCTTCTAAAAAGAGGAGCTCTGGGTCTTTCACAGCAAGCAACCCCAGCAAGGTGCCCAAATGCTACTGTGAGAAGAGCCTGGAAAAAAACATGTTCCCAACAATTTTTGGTCCAGTCCCAAAGCAGCAGCACAGCTCGCCCATGGGAATGACCGGACCCAAGAGCTGCCAGGGGTGCCCTGTGCCGAAACGAGAGCTCATTTCTTCTAAACACAAATCAGATTAACCAGATGCACAAACACACCAAAACTTAAAGGGTCAGGAGAAGAGGACAGTGCAAAACTCTTTAAAAGGCACAACGCCTCTTCCCGTGCCACCCGCCCTGTGTAGGAGCGTCCCTACATAGCCCAAAGGCATGCCCGAGTGCCAGCTGCACCCAGAGGCACCGAGAGCATCCCCGCTGACCCCCAGCACCCGACTGGTGGAGTGAAGCCCCGGCACCCCAGCCAAGCACAGGAGGCCCCACAGCTCCCTTGGGTGCTCTCCAGGCCACCCACGAAGAGCCAGACCCCACGGGGGCACTGACCCAGAGCCTCTCTGCATCACCTACACGTCGCTGGAGAGCAGCCACCCGGCTTGGGTGCAGAGCCCATTTTTTGCGGAATTCATTACAGAAAAGAAAAAACCAAAGCCAAACAACCAACCAAATAAAACCCCAACAAAAACACCCTCCCCCCCCAAGTTTTTAGAAAGATGAGTCAATTTAGCCTCAAAATGCAGCATGTGCTTTGGCCACAACAAGAAAAAACATGAAAAACATATAAATGAGGCCAGCAATGGAAAACTTCCTTTTCTGATAAAAGAGGTTATATTTCTGAAGAAAAACAAGACCAAGGTAGTCATAAAGGAAAGCTCCTTTCCTAGGACAAGAGGTCCCTTGAATGAATCAAACCTCGCTAAATTGGTCACAGTGCTTCGGTGACACAGGTGAAGTTCTGGCCATCAGGAAATGCTGCCCTAATTCCTTCCCAGGAAGGAACACACACGAGACGTATGTCATTTACCAACCACCTAAGCCAAGCTTCCCGCACACACATACAGACGCATAGCGAGCAGGGCTGGAAGCAGAAGAAAGGGTGGGTATTCCATCAGGATCTGGGACAACACACCAGTGTCTCATCCAGCCCTCAGCGCTCTTCATTCTGGCCTTGGGACTCCTGTAATTGGGTGTCCTGGTTTCAGCTGGGATAGTTAATTTCCTTCGCAGTAGCCAGTATGGGGCCATGTTTTGGATCTGTGCTGAAGCAGTGGTGATAACGCGGAGATGTTTAGTTGTTGCTCAGCAGCGCTTACACCAGCCAAGGGCTGTTTCAGCTCCCCGAGCTGTGCCGGGGGCACGGGAAGCTGGGAGGGGACACGGCCGGGACAGTGACCCCAACTGACCCCAGGGATGTCCCACACCGTATGGGGTCATGCTTGGTGTGTAGAGCTGGGGGAAGAAGGAGGAAGGGGGGACATTGGGAGCGATGGCATTTGCCTTCCCCAGTCACCGTTACGCGTGATAGAGCCCTGCTCTCCTGGAGATGGCAGAGAACCCGCCTGCCCGTGGGGAGCAGGGCATGGATGCCTTCGTTTGCTTTGCTTGCGTGCGCGGCTCTTTCTTGCCCTATTAAACTGTCTTTATCTCAACCCATGAGTTTCCTCACTTTTACTCTTCCCATTCTCTCCCCCATCCCACCGGGGGGGAGTGAGCGAGCGGCTGCGCGGGGCTTGGCTGCTGGCTGGGGCTAAACCACGACATTGGGGTACTACAAAACAGTTGTCAAGAGGCGCTACAGTAAGGCACAGTACGATTACCAGAACGAAGGGGACGCTGCTTTCTGGCAGGGACTGTCCTCCTGCCCCATCTCTCCCTCCCATATTCTCCTAGAGCTGGTCATCTGGATGGGCTGGACCCCCCCAGGGACCACAGGCAGCCTTTGGCCAGGCGTCATGCCTTGCTCTTCAAAGCCTCAATTGGGTTATTTCAATGTGGAATCTAGTCTAATGTTATGGCAATCACACTGGTATAATCAATAGAAGAGCAATTTTAATACCTCCCTTTGCAGGAGGAGGGAGAACAATTAAGCTGCAAATTAACATTCTGTAAATGGGTTCGGTGGAACGTGTCTGAACGATAAAACCTGACCCGCTCCCCCCGTTTGGACTTCGGCCTTTTCATGCCCATGGCCTTGCTCTTCGCCGATCCCCTTCGCTAGCGTGGGGAAGCAGACAGCTCAATCGCTGCAGCAAAGCACATCCACCCTTGTCCTGCACCACAGACAACTACTCGGATGTTGAAGTATCGTATCCAAGAAGTGTATCTGCCCTCATGCCTTCTTTGGTGGTGCCGTTGACATTAAATTTCTTCCCAACGCGGTACGTATACGTGAGGAGGCCAACCCCACTGAAGTTTTGCTCTACCCCAAGCCCAGCCTGCGAGGAGCAGCACAGCCTCGCAAGGACTAGAAGCAAACACATCCGTACGCGGAGATAAGCTTTGCCCAACTCCCGTTGCCCAGTCTGGCCTTTGGAAAAAAAAGAAAATAAAAATCAAACCAAGCCAAAAAAAGTCCCACACACTCGATTTGGGCTTTTCAAGTCTCGAGAGACTCATACCCACTGAAGGCACTGAGGTTTCTGCCAACTCTCCCTCTGTTATAACTTGTCTTCATGGGCTTTATTTGCAGAAGGGGGAAAATAACCCAACACTCTGGAAAGCAGGATATACTTGGTAAGATTTTATCCAAGCAGCTCAGTCAAACTAATGAAGAAAGATCATTAAAAACCCAAACTTTGAGTTAATACGTTATTATACAAGTGCAATTCAGCTGCTATGCTAATAAAAAGCCTTTGGGGAATGAAAAACAAGCCAAACTGCAAAGCACATAATTTATAATTCTACTGGTATTCTTAAAAACACACACACAACAAAACAAGAGAAAAAAATACTCAACACATTTTGTATTTGGCTTCCTAATCATTGTCACTTTTCAATTAGAAGAGACCTCATTCCATTTCTGTCTGTAATTTTCCCCAAGGGAAGCGTTATAAATGCACTAGGCTTTACAAGATGGGCATATTCAGCCTCCAAATGCAAAGTAAGGTCACACTAATTTAATTTTGCATAATTTTTATTCCAGAATACGTTTCAAACTAACAGGTTCAGACATCACATTTAAGTGACACAACCTGCTTTTCTGTATTTTCTGTCTAGACGCTGCAGCTCTGGGAGTCGGTCAGCACACATGCAACTGTTTTGCAACTAAGCATTTTTCCCCCAGATTCTCACAAACCCGAAACTGGATATTCGTGATCAAGTGTCACGTCCCATTCTTCAAGTTCGTTACTCGCTTGCCACTTTAAACCACATGTGGCCTTGAATGAGGGTTTCACAGTAGATTATAGCGTTACATTAATGAACGATAGGAGACTCTGCTGCTTCCCAAAGCCTGCGGACTCCACAACGCGCAGGCTGCGGATGCTCTCCGGCTCAGAGGGATGCATGGAGGAAGGCAGCTCGTGCCCTTGATGCCCACACCGGGCTGCTGCCTGGCCACCAAGATGATAAGGCTCTAAAGTATCCAAAATTTATGAAAATGGCAGCGGGGGCCGACGCGGAGGCACCTCGCTGGCACGGCTGTTGGGGTGCCTGGCCCCACTCCTCCCACCGAAGACCACGCTCACGGCTCGACAGGAGCGGCTGCAGAAAGGTGCCATCTCTCAGCTTCCTCGAGTGCCTACGAACAAAATACTTGGCACCCACAGGTTTAAAATTCATTAGTATTTTTGCAATGAGGGAGAGCTATTTGAGTCAATGGTGACGCTGGGAGCGCCGAGCCTCTGCACACACACACAGTTCGTGACGGCCGCAGGGGAGGTGAGGCTATGATATACTTTAAATGCATTTCTTTACTTTTTACAGCTATATTATAGTTTATAAAATGCTTCCTATAAAGTTTATTAATGCTCTTCCTTCCACAGAGAGTATCACTGCTGAAGACAAAAACTCCAAAGCACTGGCAAGTATAAAGAGGAGGAAAAAAATTACATATACACCTACATTTTGCTGCAATAATTACGGGTACTCCAGATATCATTTAGAAGTGGACAGAACAGCTTTCAGACAGTGTCTCAGCCAAGACAACCTTTGCTTTCAGCTGTGTATAATACACATCTGCAGGTCAAAACAATTCTCTAAGCTTCAATTATGATTTCTATATATATTTGGATTGCATATTGTTTGAGAAGTGAAATTACTCAGGAGATAATGGCTAAGATGAACAAATGTAGCTGCACTAGCCACGATTCCTAAGAATTTAATTTTTTTAAAATGCTAGTCATCATAAATGCTGTGGTGCACCATGCTAAAACCCAAGTCTATTTTGCCGAGACAAAATTAAAGCAAGCAGAGAATCCCCTGCAGAATACTCTCCTCCTCCGATGTTCACTTTCACTTCCTCTGGGTATTTTTATCATTAAAACCCCTTTAGTTCTGACTTGAAACAGATTGCTGGGACAGTTCAAGCCTGATGAGTCCGATCACAAACTTGCACTGACTATCAAAAATATGCTCTTAAGGGCGTGGAGAAAAAACTCCTGCTGCCCATTTAATCTTCTGGTGGACATCAGCCCGGTGCGAGGCAACCCAAGACTCTGCTTTGAGCCAGGATGAGATACCTCCCCGAGCAAGCCTCGCTGTTGAAAGTCAATGAAGCATCAGTTAATTTTCACCCAGGAAGGGTGGGATGTGCACCTCAGCTGCTGGATGCTCCTGTGATGGTTCCTCAGTCCCGTTACCACTTGTTTCATCAGCATTCTTCAGGAAAATACATCTAAAACTGTGTTTTGAGGTTGCTCCACGTGCCTGGTACAGAGGCGAGCTGGTAACAGAGGGCGGCAAAGCCTTCATTGGGCTTTCGGAGTGGTGGGCACAGCCCCATCACTGTGGGGAACCTTCCAACAGTGCCCCAGCAACTGCAATAACACAGGTCACAGAAAAGGCAGAAAAAGTGGGTCTAAAACAAAAGCTTATCTCCCGTGCCTTCCCCTAAACTGATGTGAATTTGAGTAGCAGAAAAATCCAAAAGGAAGTGAGTAAGGGTCAGGGAGACTAAAAATGGGCGAGAACAATGCCGATTTTGCTGTTTCAGAAGTTTCAGAGAACTGCAAAAATAGTATTTCCCCTGAATCACCGCTGTGCCATCGCTGCCCACACGGGTACTCGCTCCCAGCAGCCGGGCTCCTCGCCGGGCAGGAGGGGTGTTTGCCCTGGCCTCGGCTTTAGCCACCGCAGCGCAGGGACTGCCTTGTTAAAGACCCTCCACAAACACCTGCAATCCAAGATAAACTCCCCGTCTATGCTGGGACATTACTCTGCAACCCAGCTGTACAGAAACCTCCGGACTGGCCATCTTCCACCACACGTAGAGTGGAAATTTTTATATTTTAATTACATGTCAGTTGTTTTCCCAGAGAAACATCCTGTGAGTGCCTAACGCAGGAGCCAAGGAAACCCGCTGCATACTGTGCCTTCACCTCTGGTCCTCACTTTCTCTGGATACACTTAAAACAACGTTTACACCGAGGCTGAACGGGATAGTTTTGTACAGAGATTCCTCCTGCTGCTTAACAAGCCTCAATAAAATGGGCAGAAAGCGGTCGAGACTTTTCTAACTTGCCTGTTGAAGTACAGGGAGATGTAGTTAGGTCTTGTACAAGCCTCAGCAGCATCTCTCAAGCCTCCAGAAGACACAGGCTAAGGAGGACCCTGTCCTGCCCCTGCAGCACCCCTGACCACACCAGCAGGGCCCGCAGGTGCCCACGCAGGGTTTGAGAGCAAGGCTTTGCCCACAGCAGTGGGGGCATCGCAGCCTCCCTCCTCCTCCTCCCTCAGCAGAGCCTTAGCCTCCGGATGAAGTCAATGCACAGATAGACGAGGCTGGCAGCAGGGAACGATGTAATTGAGGTCCCTGGGAAGCCAAAGAGTGCGAGCAGCTGGAGCAAAGCTTGGCATGGGAGATGCACCACTGGCAGCGCGGGACAGACCGCGGCAAGGCGGAGGAGTGGTCGCTGACCCTGGGCACCTACACCAGCTGCCAAGTGGCAAGCTGAAGCTCCCAGCCTGTCCACCACAGAGGGGCAAAGTCTTCCTCGGGTCACTCAGCCCAGGAACGAGACCCAGCTCTCAATCAGCTTTGCTGAGGACCCCAGTCCCTCCTGGGACTGCAGGAGCGGCATGGCTCCAGTGTGGGCATGGAGCTGAAGAGTCCAGCAGCAGGATGCAATTACTGGGCATGAGCTTGCTGACGAGCAGGATACCCGACAGCACCGTGCAGCGAGCGAGGAGATGCTTACAGAGAGGCTGTGGCAGAGCCGAGACCAGGATGCCCCCGGAGCCCTTGCTCCGACTATGAAGCAGCGCTTTCCGCTCCTCACCGCGCACAGCTGCTTCACAGAGCACCGGAGGTTATTTATGGAGCCTTGTTCATGCAGGCGACTCAGCATCGTGATTCAACAGATCCCAGCCAAGAGCCCGCAAGGACGTGGCGCAGGGCACTTCATGGGGACCGTCCCACAGCAGTGCCTGGTGAGCAGCACTGGCCTCTGGCACAGCCACCGGAGACCAGGGACAGTCAGGTCACATCCAGTCCTGAAGCTTATGAAATCCGTAAATTAATTGCTGCCTACCATCAGCTAAATATGGTGGCACTGTAACGTCACACCGAATGTCCCGGCTTCTTCCGTAATCCTTGGGGATTCAGGGCAAGTTCAACTGACTGCAATGCTCTCTCCTCCACGTGCCTCCCCCTCACACCCCAGAAAGGAAGGTCTCTACATACACACACAGAGTTTTTCCAGACATAGCAAAATTAACTGGATGAATTAATGAAAAGTGTTCGCAAATCTGCAGCGAGCACTTTCATCCCTGATTTTCCATTAACACCTCCGATATCCAGGGAGCTGCCGTGGCTGCGTGACTCAGAGCAAGACGCAGCAGAGATGTGCACAGCCCTAACTGCAGTTCCCTCTCCTCCCAATTTTCTCATCTTTTCATCCACCCCCACCCTTGGGCATCTTCTGTTTGAACAGGTTCCTTGTAGCCCTTGATGGCAGCATTCTCGTTACATAAAAAAAAGCATATAAAAGACATAAATAAGGGTACAGCTACTTTTCAACTGAGCATGTCCAGATGAGGCTATTCAAGAGCAATCAGGGAAGTGGTGGGGAGAAATGAAAGTCCAAGTCGGACTAGCACTGGCAATAATTTGAAGCTTGGAACTGAAGAGTGTCCATGAATCCTTCCTTGCTGTCCATGATTCCCCAAATTCTGCACTTACAAGCTTTGTGGAACGCCAAGCAGGGATATTCAAGGATTCCAGCCAAGAATGGTTGCAGACCAGTAACCTTAAACGACTTCTGAACAAGGCTGTACAGCTCCTTGAAGACCAAATGCAAAACAAGTCTTGGAATAGGGGCGGGCCAAGGTCCCCCTGTGCCAGCATCAGTAAGTGTCTGTCAGCACCCAAAATCTGGGCTGCCTCGTTAGCATCCTGAGGCAAGCATCCTTCTCAGCCACTGGTCCATAGGTCCCTGCCTGCTGCCCTCCCCACCCATGGGCTTCGACAGGCACAAGAAGAAAGATATGACCCAGCATTTTCTCCAACAGACCGGGGCCACCATCTTTGCATGAAACTTATTGCCAGGGCGTAGGAAGAGACACTGCCCTAAACTAGAAGCGATGCGTCTGAAAGTCAGCACCCACATCTCCAGCCAAAGGCAGCGGTAAGGGCAGGGGCTTGGGCATCAGCAGGCTGCGGAGGAGGAGAGACACCCTTATCCATTCTGTCAGCTTCTTGACAGCCCAACCCGCTCCCCTCCCCAGCCTCTGCTGGCATTTCAGAGCACCACGGCTTCAGCAGCGCCCAGAGGCACCGTCAAGAGCAAGGAGACGCACAAGGACAGTCCTTGACACGAACAGCTGAGAGTCTACTGGCTACCTTGCATGCCCCAATAATTAGGGCACAAAACGAGTCCTAATCACTTTTGGAAAACGAAAGCTGAGGACACCCTGTACCGTCTTGCCTTACACGTGCCGACACGCCGCCTGTTGCAAGCGGAGAACCAGAAAGGTCGTGGGCTGACATTACTGAACTGGTGTGCAGCAGGCCTAGACCAAAGAGGGGTCCACAGAGCTGGCCCGAGGTCTGCCTGGCCCCATGCACGCCCACCTGGGCTCGGTTTAGAGCAGGTTTTATGCCTGCCCCAAGAGCTTGCATTTGCGCCTGCGCGTGTACTTTCAGAGAGCAGAGGACAGACGTTATACCACAATTTGGGCACACTTTGGACCAGCATGTGGCTCCCTGGAAGGACCAGAGAGTCAAACTCAGCAGAATCGAGTCCGGCCAAAGTGCAGTTGTTATGCCAGATGCTCATCAAAGCCTCTGTAAAAGGATGTGGGTTAAGCAATGTAGCCAAAGAGTGGACCTCATTTTTTCTACTCAAGGCTCAAGAATGTGAATTTGAGAAGAGCCATCTGAATCTAGTCACCCTTCAGAGCTCTGATTTTAGCAGGGAATAAACTCACAACTCCCCAGCGAGCAGCTGCGGGGGCTTGGGCTCTGCAGCACCCCATAGGAGAGGCAGCAGGGCCAGCACGGGGACTGCATCTGACAGTCCTCGCCCTCCCCTGTTCATACGTAGGGCATGGAGGAAAACACCCTGGCACACAGCAACACAACCCAATGCGAGCTGCTCTACCCTGGCCCATCCTTCCCAGCCCTGCCTGGAAAGGGGACATGTGCCCATTATGCTAAACATTACATTTGAACTGCTCCAATTTAAGCAAGAACCAAAACAGCTCCAGGCAACAGCTGGAATCCAAAGGCTGCCAGAGAGGGTGCAGCACCGAACACTGCTCCTGGTTTACAGAGGCTATTTCACCCAACAGATGTCGAGCTCCACTTGTTAAAGAGACCAATGTTTTCCCTCTCAGAGACCGTGGATGGGGGAAGAAAATAAGAAAGAACAAAGAACTTCAGATGGGAGATTACTCACCCTCTGCCGCTCGTCTGTTAGGTCATCTTAGAAACAATCAGACCAGGCAAAGTCATTACTGCAATATTTGTGTATTAGCATTTATCTGCAACATTTATCTTCTAAATAATACTTCCATAAAACCACATACAAAGGGCTCATCAGATTATCAACAATTGTATTTGTTTACAAGGCAGCACAGGAAGTACTGGAGAGAGATAGAGAATATGATCTTGATATTGATATTGCCCCTGCTGGCACTGATGGGCAGCATCCCAAAGCTGGAGCTGCAGCAGCAACACCGAGGCATCAAAGAAGCAGGATCAGGCCCGTGACAACAGGCAGGGCAGCTGGGAAGAGCCCGTTGGATTTGGTCCTGCTTCATGCATCATCAGTACAGTTAACAGCTAAATTGCATTTCCAGATTCAACATGGCCAGTTCCGATTGCAGCAAGCGGAAATAACGCTGCGCGAGCTAGTGACGGCAGGCTGAGAACAGGGCAGGAGGGCGGAGGGCAAGTGGGGTTCAGAAAAGGAACCAGTTTGAGAAAAAAAAAAAAAACAACACAACAAAAAAAACCATTCTGGGAAAATGGGTGATGGGGCCCCAAGAAGTCAAGTTCATAGGGTCAATCCTTGGGCCACAACTCTTGTCTCTAGTATAGTCTTCTTCATTTGTCACCCTGGGTAATCAAGCATCACATCCTCTGAGTCACTGGCAAATGATGGCCTCATCCTGCACCACCACCCCTTTTTTTGTTTGTTTTAAAGGAAATGGCCCCATTTCACGCCTAGAGCCATGGAATTATCAGACTGGTCGGGCCTCAGAAAATTTTTTAGTCTTTAAAACACAGTAACTGTCCCAATCACACCGCTGTGCCTGTATCTTTGGGTGACCCTCCCGAGCTAGCATGGCCATGGCAGCAGCTGCAGGGAGTGGGAGCTGCCTTCAAGGGCCAGGAAGGCAGGACTGGCACAGCAGCACTCAGCTTTTACATGGAAATTGCAAAGAGCTGGGGACAGCAGCTCTTTCAGCTGGGACACCTCCTGGCTCTGAGCAGGGACCTGTCAGCTGGAGGCTTGTTTAGAGACACTCCTAAAGACATTAACCAGCTCCCTCAGACCAATGAGAACAAGGTTCTTTGGGACACTGAGTCTCTAAAGTCTTGCATACACCAACCCCTTCCCTCCCTTTTGGTGCTCATTTCTCTCGCCCTCCCCTTTTCCAGGGTTTTGAGACAACATTTTATGCACAGTAAGCCCAATTCCAGTCTACTGAGATGACTGGAAGGAGTACATTCTTTTTGAAGTTACTCCCAAGGGTAAGGGCGGCTAAACTGGATTAAAAGAATAAAGTAATTTTGATTTTGCACTTAAAAGATAGGTAAATTTGCTTGCCCACTAGAAAACGTTGAGAAAGGCTCGTGGCCCCCCGCTAAGCCGAGAGCAACCAGAGCATCTCCTGCTCCCCAAGAGGTGGCACGATTGCATTGGGCTGGGACGACGTCTGGGGCCGGGGTGAGAGCAGCGTGTCACTTCGCCCCTTCAAGCACCCAGAGAGGGACACAGGAGCAAGAGTTTACAGTCTGCAATCATAAGCAGCAGGAACCAGAAAAATATCTGCCAAAGAACAAGTGAAAAAACACAGTACACAACATCCGGACCAAACCCCGCCAGCTGACCCTGAAAGACCAAAGAGGTTTTGTTTGTCAGGGGTATCTCTACAGCTAGTAAAAATAAGCACATTAATAAATAAGTATTTTTGTATACCCTGGAACACTCCTAATCAATATGTGGCTTGCTACTGTAGAGGTTTTTTTTTTTTCCTTCCACCCAGCAGAAACTCATGACAAAGGAAAGCGCATCTCATTTATGAACTTAGCTATAAATACTTTTGCTAACTGCCATTTAGGAATTTCATTTCCTGCTTGAGCAAGTCCTGTTGAAAGAGGCAATTACCAAATTTGTTTCTAGTTATAGAAATAGATGTTTGTTGCTGCCCACATCTGTTTCGACAGACAAATTGCCAGACGCGGACGCTCCGAGGAGAGCAAGTGCTCCATCCAGGGAGGGCTTTGCCACCTCTCCAGAAAGCTAACAGCAATTACAGGGATTAGATTTCCGATTCCAACTTCGTCTTGAGCCCTGTCTCCCGCCGCAACGGAGCTGCTTCGCAGTCAGCCCGCGCCGCATCACCCGGTGCACGCCACCGACCGCTGCCGGCAGCGCCGTAGCCTGCTCCCTCCTCCTGCTGCTGCGGAAGCACTGAGGAATACGCGTTTCACTAGTCACCAGGCCCATCAAAACAAGGCGACTTTAATTCTGCAGGTCACGAGGATCCAGTACGTTGCATTTGTCGCGCGCACAGAAAGGAAGGCAACAGCAAAGCCTCCTCCTTGCCCGCAAAGCGGTGAGATGGCACAGGCTTTGCTGCTCCATGTGGAACACCCCGCTGCGGAACAGCCAGCGGTGGCGGTGCACAGGCGTGGAGACGGAGCCTTACGGCTGTCATCGGCAGAGACCACAGCCTCTCCTGGCTGAACGCTGTATATACCGGCTTTTACTGGGTCTCCCTCCCTGGTATCCTCCTGCTCCACTTCCCCCCGCCCTGGCTGTCCTCTAGGAAGTTTCCATTTCCACTTACTCCTGGGGAAACCACTCATCGGGCCGGTTCCCAACACGCTCGACCGTGGCCCTGCCGGAGCCAGCTGCGGCTCAGGTGCCCCAGTGCCAGCACCGACCCCCGGCACGGTGCCCGGCCAGTCCGGTGGGACCAGTGCTCAAGCAGGGGCACCCCGAGAGGGACACGGGGACAAGCAGCAACGCCCGTGCCTCCCTGCCACAAGCACAACCCCCATCAACTCGCGCCCTGCGCCTGGCTCAGGGATGCAGCAGCGGTGCAGAGATGCCGTGCAACACCGTGAGCTGTGGCCAGCGAACCTCTGCTCCTCTGGCATTTTTCCCCACGTGAAGCAGCACGGCTCCCCCCACGCTGTCTTGCTTATCAAGCCAGCACAGCCCCGAGGAGCCCATCGGCATTCGGGAGCAGTGCCGGGGACCCCGCCATGCCCCCCGTCCCGAGGCTGCGGCACGGCAGCTTCCCCGGGGGCGCCGGGGCACGTGCCTCTGGGCAGCAGTGCCGCACGGGCTGCCCCGGCGAGAGGCTCGCAGACGGGTGTCGAAACACAGATTGAGCAAGTTGGCCAAAGCCACACAGGTCATGACGGGGCTGTAACTGCGACCGGATTTCCTCAGCCCCGTCCAGGGCCATTCAGCGGGACACCTCTCCCTTCTCTGCCTCTTAAACACCGTTATCGTCTGTATCAGTTGGCAGCTTTTGCTTACAGAAGGAATGACCTTTCACAAGGTAAGTCGCTCCCATGGAACAAGGACAATCTTAAGTTACAGACATAATTATGCACTGCAGAAAAAATATGCAAAACACATGCAAATACCCAGACACACACACACACACACACTCTGCGTTTGGTCAATGCAATATTCAATTTCAGCTCTTGAACTGGTCCGAACACCACCAGATGGGAGCGAATGCACGTGCATTTCACAGAGATGTGAAAAAAAAAATTATATTTATATATACACACACACGCATGCCAGAGTGAACGGGGGAGGCAAGTTAAAATGTGCCGAATCTGATAAAATTAAAGGTAATAAATTTACTTCCACCTCAGCTGTAGCAACAGCCTAAGAATGGCTTTAACTCCTACAGCAGATATGATGGAGGGTCCAGATTTTCTTGTGGCATTATGCGTTTGAGTTTTTAAGTACGCACAAAAAGAGGAGCTGTTCTCCCGTGTAAAACCCAGCAGCGCTTGCTCAGCGGAGACCGTTTTCGGAGCCTCGAACAGGGCTGGGTTCCCATGCCCTCCCCTCGCCTGGCCGCGGCGGGACGAGCCGCCCCATCCCAGTCCCCATCCCCTGGCACATCTGCGTCCCTCCTGCCCGCCCCATTGTCCCCAGCACCCCCGTCCCGTCCCCACGCAGCCCCCAGACGACAGATTGATGACACAGGGCAGCGACGGAGAGCCGACCCGCGGGGTCAGCCCCAACAATAGGTTTTGAGGGCGGTTGGAAGGAAGAGGCCATGGGGGCGAGGAGCCCCCCGGCTCACCCATCCTTTCCGCAGAGGTGATTTCTAGCCCGGCTTTTCAAGCCGCCTCCGCAGCCACCCGCCACCTGCCCATGGGGACAAGGATGCTCGGCGGCGGGTGGGCGCCCGGGCCCCCGGGAGGAGAGCGGCAGCTGCCCTCGCACCAGGCGGAGGGCGACTTGGGGAGGACGGGGAAAGGGGGAAGAGCACAGAGGAGAGGATTATCCATGGACACAGCTTGTCCCCTTTTCACTGCATTTAACAATAAAGCAGTAGCTATAGCAACGGGGTTAATTAATGCATCCGATTTGCATAACTAAAACTCTGAACCCATTCAAACCTTGCTGATATTTTCATTCTTAAACCTGGCCTGCAAGGCTGTGCTCTTATGGCAAGGGGAACCCAAACAAACACAGCTCCGAGTATCCCTTGCTATAGTTGCAGAGATGCAGGTACACCCAGGGCATCGCGCGGCAGGGAACGGTGCACAAAGCCGTCCATCCCTCCGCCGCGGCTGCTGCGGCGTGACCTGCCCGTGAGGCTCCAAGAGCGATTTGCTCCACATACCTTTATTTCCCCCGAAAGCATTAGCATTTGCAAATAAGCATGCGGGAAAGAACTGAAAAATGGGGACTGAAGTGTCCTTCAAAAAAATATAACAGGGGGAAAAGTGATTTTCAGAGATGGAGGGAGTAAAGCACATTCCAGGACGGAGGGGCTAAGGAGATAGGCAATGTAAAGGTTTCAGACTATCGTATAACCAGAGGGGGAAATGTCTTCTCACCACAAACATGCATCTGCATGATGTCTAGACAGTCATAAAAAGGGCAATTAAAGTACTGCAGGCTGCAGTAAGCTAATGTCTCCTCTCCCAGTCTAAACAGTTGAAACATGCTGTACTAACTTCGAAAAAAAAAAATATAGGATAGAAAGAGAAAGACAAGTTTATAAGGAAAAATGTTTTGAAATTCAGTTTTAAATAAGCCAGTAAATTAATTCAACCTTGTCAAATCTTTGCCTTATAACATATCAAATATTCTGCCTGCGTCCTGTCTAGACTGCGATAACAAAGGGCATTTAAAGCCCTGCAAGATGCGCTGACAGAGTAGCCATTTAAAGATGCAGTATTGCTTTCTCCATCTAAAACGATTTGTCAGATAGAGTTAAAATGAAAATGATAAGTAATCACTCTGGTTCACAACCATTTCAAAAGAAAAAAAAAACCACAAAAACCCCACAGCTCATAGATATAAATTCCACTAAAATCATTCCAATATATCATTCCAGTGGGATTTGTTTGTCCTTTTTTTTTTAAATGATATTTCCCCTTTTTTTTTTGTTAATCTGAGATGTCACTAGCTTTCTGCAGCACATGCATTTCTAAATAGGAGTGTGTTAAGTTTGAAAAAGCCAGCTCCAAGTATTAATTGATTTATTGATATAAAATGATGACTCGCAGAGAGACACTATTATAACTCCAAGGGTTAACATTGAAAAGGAATTTTTTTATTTACTTAAAAGCAAAAGAATAAGCTATCTCACATGAGAGAAACTGGCCAGTCTCCATCACTGCTACAGTTCAGCCTGGGCAGTCACCATCCTCAGGGGAGCGAGAGAGAAACAAAACTTAAAGCAAACTATGTGGGTGTGCACAGCATGGGGTTTTTTAACAGAGAAAGGACAGTTTTCTGGAAAAGCAAAACCAGATATAACCCTGTCTAACACAAGAAACATCCTCCTCCCTTCCTGAGCTTCATCACCTGTTGGAGAGCCAAAATCTCCAGAAAAATACAGATGCAAAAGATCTGAACTGGCTTAACAGGACAGCTAACGCTGCCCACAACGGGGCGAGCGTCCCGCAGGCTTACAGCTACCCCATAGGCAGCCACGCTCACCAAAGCGCAAGCCTGGCTTTTAAGGGCAGTTTTGTTGTGACATGGCACGACCAGGTGCCCCCAGCGAGGGACGGGGACCGGGCTGTGCCCAGCACCCGCGTCCAGCCGCACCACGCAGGAGCTTCTACGGGGCGCCGTGGTGGGGAGTCACCCCTGGACGCTCAAAACCGGGCTGACTGCAGGTCCTCTCTGCTCCTCACCCTACAGCATCCCACCACCGCCTCGTCTGCACCTCCCTCTGTCTCCCCACCCTTCTTTCTTAATTATTATTTTAATAAGACTGTTTCCAACTTCACTGTTCATTCCGCAATAGCCCAAGGGCTACAACTGTTCATTAGACAGAATTTCTGCTTTAATTGCACTGACACAGATGTGTAGGTTATCTGGAAGAAATTACTAAAATGAGCAGTAAAGAATGGGGCTGGATGCTTTTCTTCCCTTACGGAGAGTTTAATTTAACATCACGTCCCCCCACGCCCCACACAAGCGGCATCATTCGGCACACGGCGGGCTGGCAGAGGAGTTCACCCCAGGTTGTCCCCGCTGCCACGGTGCACGCAGGTGCACTTTGCTCCCCACGCTGCCCTTGGATTTACACAGGGGTGGAAAAGCACAGGTTTGCATCCAGGGGCTGCAGACGCGGCGCTGGAGGGGCCCGACACCACCCGACCCAGCGGGCTCTGCAGCGCAGCCCGCCCGCGGATGCACGGAGCAGAGCTCCGCAGCAGCCCCGCTGTCCCGGGAGAGGAAGGGGGGGCTGATGCCCTGCTGCTGGCGGGACGGCTGATGTGCCCCCCGTGTCCCCCAGGCAGTGCAAGTCGGTGGCGTTCACCTCAGAGTGGAAGAATCCGAGACCACCCATAAAGCTTTAAGGAAGACGTTCAAGCCTTGACCTGACCGTAACTTGTGGGTTTTGCCACAAGGATGGAACTAAGGCGCCCGATGAACGGCTCGGCTGCAGTCACAGCTTTCAGCAGCTCCAGAATCACGACCCCTCGGTAAGACGTGGAAGCACCGAACCCCGGCGGGGCAGGAGGCAGTGCCACCGCTGCCCAACAGCTCGCGCCCATCCCCACGCCAGCGCCGCGGGTGCCGGGGCCGGGGCGGGAACCAGGCTCCCTCGATCCCCCCTCACCCTCTGCAAAGAGGTAAATCACTAGACGCAGAAAAATGTCATCGCTTCTGCTCAACAGCGTCCAGGCTTCGAACCCGCCACGGTTGTGCAGCTGTCAAATCAGCCATGGAGTTTACATGAACTTCCTCTGCAATTCATGTTGGCAAGAGCCAGACACATAATAGCCTTGGATTCACGGAGAAAGAGCTGCCAGCGTTATTACTATTTAAAACCTCTATCTGAGCTTCATACACTCATTCTTCACACATAATACACATGCACATATACACAAAATGCAGCAGTGAGCCAGATCCAAAAGCATTTCCCTTCACCAAGAGCACTGCCTAATAGCAATTTCAGGTTTTGGCTCACTGTTATTATTTAATAGATTTTAATTCAATAATAAAAAGTATGAACCTGCCAATTTTTTGTTATGTCTTCTTGCCAGGAAGAAGAAAAAAAAAAAAAGAAACCACCATGCAAGAAACTTGCTACCAGCTTCCTTGTGGAACCATTCCCTGCCCTCACCTCCCACCCCCCAGGCGAGGGGCTGCGCCCCTGGGCGGCAGCACAACGGCACCCTCCAGGCCAGGCGAAGGCTGAAGCTGCGGGAGGAGTCAGGGTGGGGTGGGCTGGGCTGGGGGGGGGGATCAAGCAAGATGCACATGAAGGGTTCAAGTCCCATCTCTGAATATGTCTAAAAGCCATTAAAAATGTCTCCTTCAGCAAAACTCATCTTTAATTTAAAGAGAGGAAAAAAAAATATTTCACAAATGCTTCATGCCAAAAAAGTCTGCATTAAGGGGAAAAAAAAAACCCTCTCCTTTGTTGCTAGGGGACTTATTTGCTTTGTACCTGCTGAAAACCTCTAAAATTTCACCATTGTATTTTAACAAAACCCCGAGACTGAAGCATCTCATGTGCTAAAAATCAAGAGACAGAGCACATCAGTTCCATCCTTCATTTGTAAGTACTTTGCTCAGGCCTGACTTCGTTTTGTATCTTGGTCCTCGATGCTTTTTGGCAGTTTGCTCTAGACTTACTGGCAAGGGCTAAAAGGTTTCTATTTAGCTGGTGTCAGCTGAGCATCTGTGCCTGCAAGAACTGGAGTGGGGGTGATCCTGACTGCATTTCAAAAGCACATTTCTTTTTGGGAACTGCCACAATAATTTTAAATCCGAGTGTGTTTGGGTAGCAGGGCGACTCCCTCCGGAGGGGTCCCTGCTGCAGTCCCGAGGGGAGCACCCGATTCTGGGAAGGATTCCTGACCAGCGGAAGGAAAAGGAGCTGGGAACGCTCCCTAACCTGTGACCCTGATAACAAAAGGCAGAGAGAGCGTCTAGACCTCCAGTCTGACGGGGAGTGAAGGCGAGTATTGTGCTGCCAGCACACAGGGGCTGCCTCAGACAAGGCAGGCACACAGGCGCTGCGGGACGGGAGCAGCGATGCAAACCCCAGCTGCAGCCATCGACAGGCATCGCCCCCAAGACGCACCAGGTTATTGAGGGAGGGAGGCCAAGCGCAGCCCACCCTCCCTCGCCGGGGCAGCTCCCAGAGCAGCTGGACCCAGTGGAGATGAAGGACCTCATCGGATTTCCAGCCCGACTGGCCCTGGGTTTCCCTTTGCCTCCATGTATTTCACATGTACCATCCTCACACTCC
This sequence comes from Anhinga rufa, assembly GCA_013400875.1. Taxonomy (NCBI): domain Eukaryota; kingdom Metazoa; phylum Chordata; class Aves; order Suliformes; family Anhingidae; genus Anhinga; species Anhinga rufa. The sequence continues at coordinate 10,513 of VZTV01044210.1, read as the reverse complement.
CAAACGCAACCATCCCACAATTCCAGCTCCGTGCAGATCACCAACAGGAGAGAGCAAAAAAACCTGCTTCCTTCCACAGAGCCTTTGTTTTCTGCTTTCCCTGTCTCAGCCAAAAGGGGACAAACCAAGACGTTCGCTCTCCACCAAGCCTAGAGGTCAGCTCAACATCCAGAAAAGCCAAAGTCGAGACCCAGCTCTACCACGTATTTCTTGTGCGACCCTGGACAAGCCCCTTGGTTTCTCAGTGTTGTAGGTCCCCACATATAAAAATACAAATACCCTAAATAAATGCTAGAGCTAATGGCAGGTTACTGCCAGGCAACTGCACAAAGAGGAAACAAAAGACCTATTAAAAGCCCTCCTTCATCTCTGCCAGAAAGAAAACCCAGTACTTAAAAAGATGCATTAAAGGAGAGGGAGCAGCCGGGGGCTTAAGGGCAGCCCTGGCAGAGCAGCGAGGGGAAGCGCTCCCGGCCAGCCGCCCCCCACGCGCCCGCAGGACAAGGTTTTCCCCAGGGTGCTGCCCCGCACCGGCCATGCCCTTGGCCATGCCACCGCAGGCAGCGGGAGCAGCTCCTGCCCCGAGCGCTCCCAGCAGACAGCGGGGCTGGTCCCACACCGAAACGCGCCAACCTGCAGATCAGAACTTTCGGCAAAACAAAAATCAGTAGTTTCACTCTTCCCGAAGGAAAGATACCTCTTAGAAACCGGGGTTTCTGCCATAAGATGCGCTCCAACCCAGCTGCGCAGACAGCGAAACCAGAGGGACCCATATGCGCAGAGGCGGTGGCACTGGTGCGGTACCACCCTGGGCACCCGCCGGCCAGGAGCACCGCTCCGCATGGGACCTGCAGCCCTGGGCGCACGCAGCAGCCTCAGCCAGCAGCAGGGGACCCCCCCCTGCCACCCCCAGGCTGGACCTTTGGAGTTACAGCCTGAAGCCAAGCAAAACTAGCCCCAGCAGCTGAGACAGTTTAGATAGCCATTAAAAGCCCACCTCCTTCTGATGAGAGGTGAATTATTAACAGCTGATGGTGAATACACTGACTTCAGAGCACAAGAGGAGTTTTATTACCCTGGTAGCCACCGGATGCCAATCCTTCACCAACACACCCTACCACATCCATACCTCTCTACCTGAAAAAAAGGTGAGGGGCAGGGAGTTTCTTCTCCCCGTGCCTCCATCACTTCCCACCCCATTTCCACAACATCACCCCTCCTGCAGCAACCCCTTCCCCAGGTGCTCCAGGTCCCTGGGGCCACCCCGGCACCAACGCTGCCTGCGGAGCTGGGAGCTGCGGCAGGACACTGTGTGGGGGCACCGGGGCGAGATGCCACGCACCTGCATCTCAGTGAGGTCCAGCACAAAGTTCCTCGCAGCGAGGCACCTGCCACCACAGCAGCTCCTCTTGTGACAACTGCGCGTGATTTATTTTTGGTACACATGCACGGGGAGACTGAGAGATCCTACACTGGGGTTTTATCAGCAGTATGCAGCTATGGAAACAAACCCATTTAGACTAATAGAACAAAATGCCCAAACCCACAACAATAAAGAACCATGCATATGGGTATTTTCACAGGGGAGCGCTGCAGCGAGTGCGGAGTGACCCAGCTGCTGGGAAATGGGAGGTCTGTGTGTCCACACGGACAGCATTCACTCAGACCTCTAAGAAATCAGTACTCCACACGTTTCCAGCTAGCTACATATTTTGTCTTGTGAATTTTGTTTTGTACAAACCCTCGACCCTGCCTTTTGATTTTAAAGAGTTCAAGGAGTGCAGATGAGTGGCCCCTTGGTGAGGGCATCTCCTCTTCACCCTCCGCACCCATTCCCGGCCACCCTTTGTGGGAAGCAGGAGAGCCTGCAAAACCCAGCAGAAACTGCAGCACCCCTTTTTGCTCCCCGCGGGGAGGACGGCAGCGCCTGACCGTGCCCCAAGGCTCGGCTCGGGGCAGAGGCTGCGGCTCAGCCGAACTGATCCCCTCTCAGCAGGCGACAGAGATCCACAAGCCACTTACAGAAATTCAAGAGTCTGGCATCTACACCCAGAGACATCCAGGAGTTAGCAGGAGGATGGTGGAGCAGTTTAAAAATCAAAGAAAAAAAATCCAGTGAAAGCTAAACCTCCCTTGAGTCGGTCTTGGGTGGTGCTCCCTGCCCAGGGTTCGTGGTTTGACCCGCCGTGAGCAGGCTCTAGCCCCAGCGGCACGGGGGTGGGCACGGGCATCTCTCCCCAGAGGTCCTGGCTCCGCGGGCAGCACCAGGGCGCTCCGGGAGGAGCTGGAGGTGGTGATGCCTGGCAATACCGGCCCAGGCTGGACCTGCCGCCAAGGACCCAGACAACAAAGGCGAGGCAAAAAGCCATCCAACAGAGGCAGCCGTGCCTGGCAGACCGTGGCTTTCAGAAGCCCGGGGAGACTTTCTGGGCATTCACCAATGTCTGCAAACACAGCTCCGCGCTGGGCGCACAGTTAAGCTAGCAGCAAGACCGCTGAAGTGTCCCACACCATACTGCAAAGAGTGTCCATCTAGTAACATTAAACCCCCCCAAAGAGTACCAGAGTGCGGCAAATGAGCAAGCAACTGGAGACTGCAGGGAACACCTCTACAACAACAACAAAAATATATTTAATTTTCTATTATTTATGTTCTAAGAAAACTGCATGTTTTCACTTGCATCTCTGCCTCCCTCCCCAAGGCACAAACACACACAGAACGGGACAGGGAAGACCAGCGACAGCAGGGAGAGCAGCACAGCTAGAACACATCCCTGCTCACAGGCTCTCCTAAATCACAGCACAAGGAAACGGGTGCAAGCTTTACAGCAGTCGAGCAACGGCAAACACCTTTTGCTAGGGCGAAAAAGCCCCAAGCTACGCTGCTCAGAGCAGCGTGACACTGGGGCTCCCTGTGCCTGCCCGGCTTATCTGCTGAAATCTGTCCTTTCAGGCATTAATATAAAATATAAATAAATCACTGACTGCTGCAGGAGTTCCCCTGCGGACTGGCTGAGTGCCCCAGCACCGGGGCTGTGTCTGCCCTGCACCGGCTGCTCCCGGCCTCGGGCTCCTGCTGTTCACCTGCCTGATGTTTGTACCACGATAACGCTGCTGGTGGGACTGGTGGTGCCGTGCAGCTTTTTTGCATAAGCAAGGACTATTTTGCTGTGCTACCAGATTGTGCCATCAGGCTCGAAATAAAGCAACTGAAATAATCTTTTTTTTGTCTTATTTACTAATAGATGCTTGATAAAGAGCCCAATGAATTATTTGTAGGTATTATAAGCACGTTAAAGATCTGAGCGTGGTTTTAAGCCAAGGTCATAAGCTCTATTGACCTCCCAGGCTCTATAACAATTGATTAGCCATTTATTAAAATCATTCATTCACCACTTGTTACCACTTTATTTAATCGGTTCTTCCCCAGCAGGCTTGGGACACCACATTTGAGCAAATGCACCTTACATTTTGAGGTACTCTCAAACTCAATTCTAAACTGAGAGAGAGACCCATAAGTGTTACAACAATGTCTTTTTAAACCAGCAAAGGCTCTTTTGCAAGCAGGCTCAGCTCAAATCCAGCAGCCTGGTTCAACAGGGCTCCCGGATTTGTCTGTCCTGAACACGGGCAGCTCCTGCCGCACTCAGCGTAAGTCCGACATGCCATCGCTTAAAAAGATTCAGGTTGTCAAACTACTTTCACAAAACACAGTAAAAGTATTTTTTCCTCGATGTAATGCTGCTCATTAGTTTGCCAGAGTAACAGCAAATGGAAAAAGTACTTGCACTTAAAAAGACATTCAGCTTTTGAAGATGTTTCTACACTGAACAGCAGAAGAAAAAAATCCCATCCAGGATCACCAAAGTGCAGCCAGCTATTGATAGACAAAAAAAAAAACCCCAGGCTTGCACAATCAGCCTCTGAAGACACAGCCGCATCCCCCTCTGCCCCCGCACAGCGGGTACCTGCCGCTCTCAGGGCAAGGCAACGTACCACCCATTTCGTCAAGCAAGTAACCAGGGTGTTTATAGTACAGCAACTGCAATCATGCAATCAGCCTTCGTAATTAGATCTTGGCAACTCTTGAAATACTTCACTTACCCAGTTTACCTGGAAAGGTGCGACCTAAACATTCAGTGCCTGGAGACATTTGAAAGAAAAACAGAAAGCATCCGTCAGTGATGGGAGCCACCTCCGACTGGCTGCAACACACACCCCAGCTCCCCTCTTGGGTTCTCATCCTTGAAGAGCACCCCCCCGTAGCCAACCGTGGTTGACATCCGCACCCAAGCCTACCACCTCCGCAGCAGCCAGTACCACCAACAGCACTACGCGCCGGCTCTCGCCACCCCTGGTGACGACCCCGCGTGCTTTTCCCACACCAGAATTTGCGGCACAAGGAGGTCCCGCTCCTCTCCAGCCACGCCATTGCATGGGCTTCCCCAGAACCTCTGTCCTCCAGCACTCGCGGCCAACTCGCCTGATGGCATGCCGAAGCCTCACGAAGGTTTGCGGGGTTTTTGGGGATCGCTCGGCCCACCCCAGAGACCTCCCCACCACATCCCACAGTGCCAGACCGCCTGTCCGCAGCCCCGGGCAGCCCCGTGCGCTTCAAGGCGCCAGTGGGCTGTTTTGTCGCGTGCCGCCTCCTCCGCAAACACACGCAGCTCGGCCCCACGTGCTGCTGAGCCTTGGTGAAAGCTCAGGGGTTTCTGACGCCCCATCCTGCGCGGTGCTGAAGAGGAGGACCCACAGCAAAATTCCGCACAAAACCCCAGACGCGATGCCCTGCAGATGTACGTCCAAGTGAGGAACAAACCTTTTATTCCAAATTTTTTGCTGCTAACTCGTGACTTCTCTCTCACCCGTCAGTGAGCGGTGCATTAGTATCTGCAAAACTGGTGGGATGAGGGGACCCGGATGCCCCCCGACCCCACCAGCACAACCTCAGCACCCAACGAGCCGCGAGCCACCGCAGGCTGGGCGAGCGCTCTGCAGTCCCGCAGGGGATTTCACCAGAGAAAAACTGCGCACAGGACTTTTATTTTATGAAGCCCATAAGAACTGTCTGTCACTGATAATGGTTAATTGGTACTAATTAGTACCTGCCACAGTCTGATGTGAAACGAGTCCTACTGGCCTGTGAAAAGTGGCCTTTTAACCCGAGAGCAAGCCACGGCTGCTGCACCTCGGTGCTCGCCCACCGCCCGCGCCCGCCGCGACAGCCGCAGGTACGAGCGCAGCAGAGCAGGCTGCGAGGTTCAAGGGGTTATATTAACACATCATTCTTCACAAATAAAGCTTTAAAAAAAAGTTACTTTCCGTGCACCCGAGAGGACAGAGATAAGCAACTTTTTCACCCCAGGAAAAGATTAAGGGTCAGAGAGTGCCTGTAAATTACTGCAGCAGCTAAATAACTTGGGATCCGCAGGCTCGGAGTCAGCTCACTGATTTTAAGTCAGGCTGATTTAGAGGAACGAGCTCAGATGTATTGCAAATCAATGCTTCGCACGCGGGAGGCATTCAGAAGTGACCGTGCAGACGTGCGGCGGCGGCGCCTGCATTCGCACGGGCAACCGAGAGCCCCCGCGCGCGTCTACGCCACCGCCGCCGTCGATCGGGGCGGCAAAGAAAGGAGCCAAACACCAACGTGTGGCAACAAGCTGTGACCTCCTCCTCCTCCTCCTCCTCCTCCTCGCTCCTCCACAGCCAGCTCGCTGCGCAGAGCCTCAGAAAGGGGCGGGAGGCCTAAAAGGGGTGGAAAGCTGAAAAGGAAGGAAGGAAAGGCCAAAAGAAGAGTGGAGGCTGAAAAAGGGGTGGGAGGCCAAGGGAGAAGTAGAGGCTGACAAAAAGCACAGGCCAAAAAGGGGTGGGAGGCCCAAAAGAGGTGGGAGGCCAAAGGAAAAGTAGAGGCTGAGAAAGAGTGGAAGCCAAAAAAAGGGATGGGAGACCAAGGGGAAAGCAGAGGCTGAGAAAAAGTGGAGGCTGAAAAGGGGTGGGAGGACCAAAAGAGGTGGGAGGACCAAGGGAAAAGTAGAGGCTGAGGATAAGTGAAGGCTAAAAAGGGGTGTGAGGCCAAAAACGAGTAGGAAGGCAAGGGAAAAGCAGAGGTTGAGAAAAAGCAGAGGCCAAAAAGGGGTGGGAGGCCAAAAAGGGGTGGGAGGCCAAGGGAAAAGTAGAGGTTGCCAAATAGTGGGGGTAAAAAAGGGGTGGGAGGCTGAAACAGGGCGGGCGGGTCCAAAGGAAAAATAGAGGCTAAGGAAAAGTGGATGCTGAAAACAGGTGGGGGGACAAAGTGGTGAACGAGGCCCTAAAGGGGTGAGAGGCCAAAAAGGGGTGGGAAGCCCAAAAAGAAAAGTAGAGGCTACGAAAAAGTGGAGGCCGAAAAGGGGTGCGAGGCCATGAAAAAGTGGAGGCTGAAAAGGGATGGGAGGCAAAGAGAAAAATAGAGTCTGAGAAAAAGTGGAGGCTGAAAAGGGGTGGGAGGCCACGGGAAAAGCAGAGGCTGAGAAAAACTGGAGGCCAAGAGTGGGAGGCCCAAAAGGGATGGGAGGCTGAAAGGAAAAGTAGAGGCTGAGAAAAAGTGGAGGCCAAAAAGGGATGGGAGGCCCAAAAGGTGTGGGAGTCCAAAGGAAAGTTAGAGGTTGAAAAAAAGAGCCTCCGTGCCTGCCGCTGGCCGGATCACGATCAGCTGTTCTCCTGTTAAATCTCCAAAAGCGTAGAAAGCAACAGCTCTCCCCACACCCTGCTCTGCAGCACAGGCAATGCCCCCGCCGGCGCCCGGCGCCGCGCACACACCAGGCACGACACCCTGCGCACACACGGGCACATCGCCCCGTCTCACCATGACTCACCCAAGATATTTTGGCCTGGGACGTGTGGGAGAAGCCAGTGTGAACCCTCTGAAGTCAGGCGGGATTTTAGGGCACTGCTTCTCGCCTCCCCCTGAGCGCTCACGTGCCCTACATTCGGCCTTCTGGTTTAGCCACGCATTTTGCCAACTTTTTAAATGCAAATGAGAATTTGCACTTAAAGTGCAAATTTGCACTTTAGACTTGACCAGAGCCACCCTGGGCTCTCCTCCCCTCCTTCATAAATATATAACTTTTTTTTTTTTTTTAATGCAACCGGCAGCAGAGAAGAGATACAGGAGTGGCTGAGCAGTCGGTGCATATTCCCTGTGGATCAGTGCCCGGAGCCCTTCTGCAGCCGCAGTCCTGCCAGACGACTCCATGTGAAGGGTGGCTCACGCTGTCTGCCTACCAGCAGCAAGGAACCAGTAATTATACTGGCTGGACCAACACCTGCTAGTGGTTTTGTTTTACACTGTTTGTGCAACCAAATAGGCTGCCAACAAAACAAAGATGTACTTAGTCTAAACAGGTGAAAACATGAAGCAGGGAATACAGCTGCCGTGTTTGCCCCACGACGCCTGTGTGTAACGCATGCTGGAAAATGATTTTTGGTTTAGTCTGCAAGAAGGCTCCAAGAGCAGGTAAAAGCATTGCACGCACTGAGAAGATGCGGCTTTGCTGCAGGAGGAGGGAAGAGCGCTGCCCGTCTCTGGAGCCCAGCTCGCCTCGCGCTGTGGTGTGGGGCGCATGGATGCTCTTTGCTGGACTGCAACACCAGCACCAAAAAAGCCTGGCTTGCCAGCAGCGTGGTGTCATGGTTTCAGCTGGGATAGGGTTAATTTTCTTCACTGTAGCTGGTGCAGTGCTGTGTTTTGGACTTGGTATGAGAATAACACCGATAACACACTGATGTTTTGGCTATTGCTGGGCAGTGCTGAACTAGTCAAGGACTTTTCCAGCCTCCCATGCTCTGCCGGGGGCACAAGAAGCCGGGAAGGGAGGAGGCACAGCTAAGAGAGCTGATTCAAACTGGCCAAAGAGATATTCCATAGCATATGCCGTCATGCCCAGTATATTAACTGGGGGGAGTTGGCAGGGACTGGGGGGACTGTGTGCAATCGCGGCTCGGGAACTGGCAGCGTCGGTTAGCGGGTGGTGAGCGGTTGTATCACTTGTGGGGTTTTGGGTTTGGTTTTGTTTTCCTTCCTTTCGGGTTTCGTTTCTCTCCCTCATTGTTTTTCTTTTTATTATATTATATTATCTTAATCATTGTTATTATCATTACTATTATTGCCTTTTTTTTTTTATTCTAATTAGTAAACTGTTCTTATCTCAACCCACGAGTTCTCTGGCTTTTGCTCTCCCGATTCTCTCCCCCATCCCACAGGTGTGGGGGCAGTGAGCGAGCAGCTGTGTGGTTGCCAGTTTAGTGCCGGTGCTCGGTTGCCGGCTGGGGCTAAACCACGACACGTGGCCAGAAGGGTCCTGCTGAACCGGGCATCCCACGCAGGACGGGGCAGCCCTCGCCCACCCAGGGCTGCCCACAGGTCAGAGCAGCCCCCGGAAAAGCACCGAGCCAGTCTAGAGCAGAAGTGCCCATTCCTGTGGTGCTGCCCGCAGGGGTCTGGACCCTTGTGCAGCACTTCTCACTTACGGAGCCAGAGCTCAGCAGCGAGGTGGGAAGGGGAGAGCGAATACCCTGAGGGACCAAGGGCAAAGACCCCAAAGGAGCACTCAGGCCAGCCTCAGCCTTAGCGGCCTTTCTGCAAGGCAGGAAAGCCAGGATCAGCTCCTAACTGCACCAAGTCACACCCAAGATACACTCCCCCGTCGGCAGATGGGATTTATTGTAGCTGATTCGTCCTGGAATAAAAACATCAGCTCCACCTCTCGCAGACTGTTTACTGAAAGCCACTAAACATTAAACAGAGGCAAAAAGTGTATCCCAGCAACATCTGGAATGTGTCCCTTCCTCCTTCTGCAAAAGAAAAAAATCACGCCCTATTCTTGCTGAGAAAGAAAAGTGATTATATAGAATTATAATGCTGGAAGAAGATAGAGAAGAGAAGAGATTTTCTTTGGAACACTGTTTGGACAATTAAAAAGGGATAGTTTCAAAGCAGCAGTAAATCCTATCTCAGCTTTTTCCACCCTGTCTCACAGTGCCAGGCTTTCCTCCCATGTGTTGGCTAAGACACTCTTTAGGAAAGCAACAGTTTTCATCCTTGCAAGACCTTTAGTAAGCTAGAAGGAAAAGCAGCTCTGAGTCCTAACTCGTTGAAGATATACCAAATGAAAAAAGTATTCTTCCAATCCCTGCCAGCAAGATTCAGAGGAGCCTTGTCTTCTATGGAGAAAAGCTACTTGGGGACCAGCTTTCCAGAAGAGGATGGGTCAGTCTTTACCTAAGAGGGCCAATGCTGTCTCGCCAGACAGAAGAACGGAAAGGCTTTAAATACAGAAACAGGAAAGACTATCTGGATTAGTATGAGGATGCAAGGTCAAAACACAACATCCTCCACCCCCTCAGGCTCCCGATCCCAGAATGGCTGGGTGACAGCCCCACAGCATCACCCGGCCCCTGCTGGGACCAGGGAAGCCTCAGTTCAGAGGGAAACCCTCCCCAGCCTTCCCCGAGGGCAGAAGCAAAGCCGTCGCTCTCAAGCCAAGCCCACAGAAGCACCTCCAGCTACTAAATTACCCAAGGACTTTAACTGCATCGATCAGTCTGGAAAGCAAAGCTGCAGTTCTGGGCACGTGCACAGTTAGGAGGGTACAGCTGCGAGAGTTTCGCATTTTTCACCTGCGAGTAGTTACAACCATAGTAAGAGACATCCCTGCCCAGCCCCAGCACCGAGCGGCCAAGTGCTGCGGGGAGAGACCGAAGGCAAAAGCGGGCGAGAGGAAACCGCTGCTCCAGACACCTTTCTAACAGAGCAGAGCCTCAGCAAACGACAGGTAGGTCTGATTCTGCAAACGAGGGCAAGGCTGTTCCTAGAACCAGTCCTATTACTCAGGCTCCTCAACCCCCATCTCCTTGGCCGCACGTGGACTGGATGCAGGATTTCATCAGGACATTAAACTCAGAAGACGTAAAATCACTGTGCAAAAAACCCAATTATACCTATTTTCGTAACAGCCAATTTAAGCTTGTATTTAGGTCCCCTCACATACCCCTATGTTACATAAAGCATTTCTTCCACTTGAAATGTAGCTTTCTAAAGGCCATTTTGCTTAATTTAATAGACGCTTAACGTGGGTCTGCAAATCTCTAGAAGCGTAACCAAGGAAGACGCATGGCTGCAAGACACAGCGTGATCCATTCCCCAGCAAAGTGAAGGAGCCGGGGGGGCGGGGGATGAAAAGCATCTCCAAACCCATGAACCTGCTGCGACTGGAGTGCACTTGTGGTCTGAAGAGCAGCAAAACCCCATGGTCAAGTCAAAAGAGAAATTCCCGAACATCTGCACGTGGCTGTTAACCCGCTCGAGACCAGCCAGCGCTCTGCAGGCTGCGTGGCACGACGGATCCTTCCCTCGCCGCACAACCAAACGAGCTGAACTGAGCCCACTCAGGCATGCTTCCCTCAGATTTGAAAGAGCTACTTTCTGAACTTGAATTAAATAAATGCAGTCATTTTTGCCTTTTTTTTTTTT
>VZTV01044208.1:328-10498 GCA_013400875.1 Anhinga rufa | reverse complement strand
AGCAGAGATGCGGGGGTGGTGCTGGCTCGGCGGTGGGTGACGCCAGCCCTGAGGACAAGGGGTGTGACGCTGGCCCTGTGGTGTGCGGCAGTGAGGATGGGGGGGTGACACCAGCCCCACAGGAGGTGACACTGAGGACAAAGAGGTGACATGGGGACCTCCACGGCCATTTTGTTCCCTCTGAGCCACTCTCACCCCACGACCCCACGACCTTCCACTCAAAATCCACATATTTTAGTCAAACTCACCAAAACGGAGGCTTTTACCCTATTTTGGCCAACCCTCACCCCCCAGTGCCGCCGCGCTGCCCCCCCCCCCCGCTTTCCACCGAGCCCCAAAACGGGCCAAAACCTCCCATTTTCACCAGCCACCCCCAAATCCTCCTTTCCCCCCACCCCCCAAAGCGGGGAAGGTGTGCGGGAGCCTCCGGAAAAGCAGGAAAAAGGGCAAAACCTTCCCCAAACGAGCCGGATGCTGTTGGGCTGGGAAGCAAAAGGGGGAAGAAAAAGGGTTAAAACGCAGCGGAAAAAGAGAAAAATAGCTATTTTTGACGCTACCTGGATGAGCCTGTCGGCGAGAGCCGCGCTCTCCTGCGGCCGCCGGCGGAGAAGAGAGAGAAAGAAAGGAGAGACGTAACGAGATAAACGAAGAGGACGGAGGCAGCGAGAGGCGGAGGCACCCGGCAACCTTCCCGCGCATCATCAGTCCCCGTTTTGGGGTGTTTTCCAAGGATTTTAGCTCTTTTTCACCCATGCTTGAGGGGGGGGCAACTATGGCAATGGTGGTGTTTTACCCTAAAACACCCATTTCCCACTCCGGGCGGGAGATTTTGTGTGGAAAAATGATGAAGCAGCTGCTCGCTGGACTTAAATCATCTTTTTTTATACCAAAATGGTGCTGGGAGGGGAGATTTTGGGGGTGCAGCCCATAAAAGGGGTGCTGGAGATTGCGGGGTGCCGGAATCTTGGCTGCAGCGGCATGGGTGCCTCAGGGAAGTTTGGGGTGCTCCAGGGGACTTTTTGGGTGCTCCAGGGGATTTTTTGGGTGCTCCAGGGGGGTTTGGGTGCCCCCCAGGGGGGGATTTGGATGCCCCCCAGGGGGAGTTTGGGGTACGCTCAGGGGGATTTTGGGGTGCCAGCCATGGGGCTCACCTTCTCCAGGGTTTCGATGCGCTGTTTCAGCAGGCGGTTCTCGGTCCGGAGGCGCTGGGGGCAAAAAATGGGGAGGAATTAGCCCCTGGGGGGGGTCACTGATGTCCCCAGGGAGGTCACTGAGCCTGGGGACAGCCCGAGGACAGAGGGACATGGGGGTAAATGGCCGCGGGGATGGGCTAAGCTGTCCCTGGACGGCTCCAGTGGCCCCAGGGATGGGTAAAGCGGCCCTACGATGGCTCAAACAACCCTGAACATGGGACAAAGTGGTCCTGGGATGGCTTACATGGCCCTGGGTACAGGCTAAGTGGCCTTGGGGACAGCTTAAATGGCTCTGGGATGTGTCACGGTGGTCCCAGGATGGCTTAGGTGGCCCCAGGGATGGGCTAAACTTCCCCACAGACAGGTGAAAGTGGCCCTGGGATGGCTCAAACTGCTCTGTGACAGGTCAAGTGGCCTTGGCATGGCTTAAACGGCCCTGGGGATGGGCTAAGCTGCCCCAGGAGGTCTCAAGTGGCCCCCAGGATAGCTCAAAAAGTGCTGGGGAGAGGCTAAATGGTACCCAGGATGGGCTAAGTGACCTTGGGGACAGCTTAAATGGCCCTGGGATGGGTCAAAGCAATCTGAGGTTGGCTTAGATGGCCCCAGGGATGGGTGAAGTTGTCCCAGGATGGCTCAAATGACTCTAGGGATGGGTCAAGTGGCTCCAGGGAGATACTAAGCCACCCCAAGATGGCTCAAGCAGGACCAGGAATGGGATACATGGCTCTGGGATGGCTCAAAGTGACCCCAGGGATGAGTCAAAGCGGCCCTGGGTGGCTTAAATGGCCCTGGGGATGGGCTAAGCCATCCCAGGACAGCTCAGAAAACACTGGGATTGGGTCAAGTGACACTGGGATGGGCCAAAGTGGCACCAGGATGGCTTAGATGGCCCCAGGGATGGGCTACATCATGCCAGGAGGTCTCAACTAGCCGTCGGGATGGGCCAAGTGGCCATGAGGATGGCTCAAGCAGCCCCAGGATGCCAACACTTGACCTGTCTCACCTTGATCTCGATCTGCTCCTCCATCTCTTTGTTCTTGATGGCAGCGTACTCCTTCTCCAGCCTGGTCGGGACATGGGGATAGGTTGGGACATGAGGACAGGGCCCAGACCCCCTGGCCCTGCGCCCCACAGCTGCTGGGGGCACCCCACCCAAGCGCAGGAACCCATCAGCCCATCTCACCTCTTCATTTTCTTGGGGTTGTACTTGACCTGGAAGGCCCTGAGGATGAGCTTGTCGGGGCAACTGTCGAACTGGTGTGGGATCACCTTCTGGAAGTACTGCGGGTGCGGAAACCGGCCATGAAACACAGCCCCAAAATACAGGCCATCGTGCAAACAAGCCCCAAAATAGGGCCCGCTGGGTAAAACCAGCCCCAAAATAAGGTCTGTTGGATAAATCTGCCCCAAAACACACCTTTGTTGTGTAAATCCACCCAAAAATACAACTTATTGCATAAACCAGCCCCAAAATATGGCCTATCATGTAAACCTAAAATACAGCCTGTTGCATAAATCCACCTCAAAATATGGCCTGTTGCATAAATTGGTCCCAAAACATGTCCCGTAGATTAAATCTGCCCCAAAATACGGCCCATTGGACAAATCCACCCCCAAATATGCCCTGTTGCCTACATCTGCCCCAAAACATGACCCATTGGACGCATCTGCCCCAAAACACATCCTCCTGTTGGACAAATCCATCCCAAACCACGTCCCGTTGGACAAATCCACCCTGAAACACATCCCATGGACTAAATCCACCCCAAAAACCACTGGCACGTACCTGGGACATGCCTTCCATGTCGAGCTGAATGAGCTCAGCCTGGTTGAACTGCAGCAGTGCCATCCCCACACGGAAGACAATCTCCAGCCCCTGTGGGGAGGGTCCACGTTTGACCCCACGCCATCGCCTTTGCCACCCGGGGTTTGGGGGTTTTTCTCCCCAAAACCAGACCAGCTGGTTTCCACATCCAAGTGGCAAAGGTGGTTGTGGGTCCCTTTGTGATTTACGGTGTCGGCCGCGGCCCCGTTACCTCGTACATGAAGATGTCGAAGACGCGCGTGGCCACGGGAAGGGGGAAGGTGGTGAGGAAGAGGGTGAGGAACCAGGACGAAGCGTACATGGAGGTGAGGAAGCTCTGTGAGCGGAAGTGGATGTTCAGCTCCGGTAGCTGCTCCTGGACGAGAGAAACGGGGGAAATGAAGAGAAACGGGGAGCGGTGGATGTTTTTAGGGGCCATTGTTGGGGTTTGAACAGGTCCACGAGGTCTTGTAGAGGTCCCTGAGGGGTCTCATAGAAGGTCCCTTGGTGGTGGTGGGGGCTCATGGACGGTCCCCAGGGTCTCATGGATGTCCCTCAGGGTGTCTTGCAGATGGTCCCTGGGGTGTTTCATGGATGGTCCCTTTGGGTCTCTCAGATGGTCCCCAGGGGCTCGTGGATGGTCCCTGGGGCATCTCATGGAGTGCCTTGGGGTCCTACGGATGCCCCCGGGGTATCTTGTGGACATCCTTGGGGTCTCGCTGATGTCCCCCTTGAGAAATCACGGACGGTCCTCAGGACACCTCACAGACATCCCCAGGATCTGTGTTGCTGGACAAGAGCCCATTGGAGGAACCCACTTCTCCCAAGAGCCACTACCTCACTCCGACCTCTCCCTGTCCTCGTCCCCTGGCCCTACCCGCCGGTTCCCACCACCCCGAGCATTTTTGGGGGGGGGCGTGGGGTGGTGCCTACCTGCAGCATGTACTCAAACTGGTAGATGCAGAGCCCCAGCTCAGCCATGCTGGGTTTGAAGAGCTCCCGTAGGCGGTATTCCTGCATCAGCCTCACGAACACGCAGAAGGCCTCTTCCTCGGGCATCTGGAGACCCAAAGGGACAGAAATTTTCCCTTAAAACTCTGCTGGCAGCTCCGGATGGGGAGCCTCTTTCCATCAGGTGATGGGATGGGATGTGCCGGGAGCCGTCCCCGGGTGAAGGGGAATGCAAATGGGGGATTTTACACCCGTCAGGAGTAAATGGGATAGTGGGAACGCGCCCATTTTGTTCCTAAGAATCAAGAAAAAGGCTCCTATTCCCCAACGCCGTTCTACCACATCTCCGGAGGGTGTTAAAAACCCATCGGCAGCTCCTCCTCGCCCCGGCGCCGGCACAAACCTGCATGAGCAGCAGTCCCACGATGAAGGCGCTACCCTGGCAGTATCCAACCTCCCGGTCCACCAGTGAATAGGCCTGGAAGGGGGAAAAAAATTCAAAAAATATATGTGTGAGCAGGGCGATTGGCCGGGCCACCATCCCTGCTTGCTGTGGGAGGCCAACAGCAGAGGGAAGCGTCGAGCACGGCATCAAAAATAGCTTTTTTGGGGGGTTGACAGCGTCTCCTGTGAGCAGGATGTTTGTTGCCGCACAGTTGAATTTAGACCCCAAACTACTCAAATTATTTGTTTCTTAATTCAGATTAAAACTCAATGGGAAAAACGAGGTCTGGGATAGATAAGGAATGAGGTCCCTTTGCGAGAAAAGGGCTGTCACGCTGCAAGAAGTTCCAGGAGTTTGTGGTGGAAACCCTCAAAAATTAATATCCAGTTAAAACGGCTTCAAAACCCAAAGCGGGGTCTGGGTTGTGGCCATGATGCGTTGACCTTCGAGGAAAGACGTTACCTTCATGACATTGAAGAGCACCTCCTGGCCCAGGCTGTCCTGTCCCTTGAAGAACTCGTGCTCGGGGTAGGTGCGGGCGATATCCCGTCGGATGAGCTTCTCGCAGGGAGAGGACATCTTGAGCAGCTCCGAGTATTGGTTTTTGACGGGCATGTCGGTGGCACTGCAGAGCAGCTGCCAGACGATGGCGCGGAAGTGGTGGGGGATCCCCTTGCGGATGAGCTCCTGGGGAAAAACGGGGCGAAAAGCCTGAGAAAGTGGGTTTCAGGAAGATGGGGAAGCTCCTCGCGGAGGGGGAGACATCGGAAGGCTGGTGCAGATTTTTGCAGGAGGGTTAAAATGTAATTAAAAATAAAGCTACAGCCTCACCTTCAGCAGCTTCTCCTTCTTCTTCCTCCACTCGTCCCACTCATTGACGATGCGGCCCCAGAGAATCCAGGTGTCCTCCTCGAGGTGGCTGAGGTTGGAGGAGGCCGAGGAGCTGGAGACCAAGGAGGAGCCGCTGTTCCTTCGTGAGCCGTTCATGGAGCGCATCGACTTGGAGTCGGCCTCCAGTAGCCTGTGAGAGACTGAGATAGCCCCCAAAAAGCCCCAAAGAAGGAGAGAGCCCCCAAAACTGCCTTGAAAGAGGAGATATTCCCCCAAAACAGCCCCAAAGGAGGAGAGATTCCTCCGAAACCGCCCCAAAGGAGGAGATATTCCCCCAAAACCATGCTAAAAAAAGGAGAGACTCCCCCCCAACGAGCAGATCTTCCCCCAAACCCCCCCAGAGGAGGAGATATTCCCCCAAAACCATGCTAAAAAAAGGAGAGACTCCCCCCCAACGAGCAGATCTTCCCCCAAACCCCCCCAGAGGAGGAGATATTCCCCCAAAACCATGCTAAAAAAAGGAGAGACTCCCCCCCAACGAGCAGATCTTCCCCCAAACCCCCCCAGAGGAGGAGATATTCCCCCAAAACCATGCTAAAAAAAGGAGAGACTCCCCCCCAACGAGCAGATCTTCCCCCAAACCCCCCCAGAGGAGGAGATATTCCCCCAAAACCATGCTAAAAAAAGGAGAGACTCCCCCCCAACGAGCAGATCTTCCCCCAAACCCCCCCAGAGGAGGAGATATTCCCCCAAAACCATGCTAAAAAAAGGAGAGACTCCCCCCAAACGAGCAGATCTTCCCCCAAAACCCCCCAGAGGAGGAGAGATTCCTCCGAAACCACCCCAAAGGAGGAGAGATTCCTCTAAAATCACTCCAAAAGAGGAGATATTCCCCCCAAACCACTTCAAATCAGCACCCGGATGGGTTATTCACCCCGGCCAGATGCCGACAGCTGCCTGGGGATGGTTTCTTTAAGGAATCTGCTTAAAACCCCAGATTTTCAATGGGGTTTTTCCAAGAGCAAATTCGCTTAAAAATGGCTTCGTAAGGAAATCTGCATTTCAGGGCTTGGTTTTAAGACCGGTTTAATGCCAGGGATGGAGCTTTTTTGCCCGGTGTTTCAGCAAAGCGAGCCTCAGGGCTCGTTTCTCATCAAGAGCGGGTTTAAAACCCACCACTGAAGCGGGTGGGTTTATTATTTATTATTTCCAAAAAGCCGCTTCCTTCCAGAAATCCCCTTTTGCCTGCCTGAAAGAGCAAACCCCGCTGGTTCCAAAGAGAAAAATATAACCTTGAAAATAATAAACCGGAGTGTTTTCACCCCGGCTGGAGCGATGCTCGGGGGAAGCGGCTCGTTTTTTTGTCCAGTCTCTTTGATTTTAAGGGAAACGCTTGAAAATAAAGGTCGATAAAAAAGGGCCGAATGGGGTGGACATCCCCCGGGACTCACCGATTTTGCTCCTCCAGCTTCGCCAGCAGCTCCAGTTCGTCAGGGCTGAGGTTTTCCGAGTCGGAGGTGGGCGAACACGCCGGGGCTGAGTTGACGGAGGAGAGGGCTTCGTGGGAGGACGAGTCGGGGCTGACGGCCGGCGACGCCATGGCGGCGGGGGGCCGGCGCCGCGCCGAACCCTGCGGGGATTTCGGGGTCTCACCTGGAAAGCCGAACGCTAGCGTGAGCAGGATGGGGCCCCCCCATCTTTTCCTCCTCACCACACGGCTTCAAATCTCTTTAAAAAACACCCTTTTTGTATAAAACCGCCTTAAAAACCACCCTAATCTGATAGAAAACAGGATGCGAGCGTTGCTCAGCTTGCAGCCCGCTGAGATATTCACTTAATTCCCCCCAAAAACCCCGTATTTAAGCCCAGTTTTCACGTCGAGCCAGGTCTGAGCGCATCATCCCGCGCTTGCCCTAAACTAGTTGAAATTAAACTAGCCTAAAAACTGGAATTAAGCCCAATGTACCCTCATTTTGGGAAGGAAGGGGCCGACGTGGGAAGAGAGGATTTGCAGAAAGCTGTCCTCGCTGTGCGGTTCGTTTTAGGGGTGGACGGTACCCAGTTTGCCCGTTTTGGCGAGGTTTTACAGAAAAACGCCTCTTCGGGGAGGAAAAAAGACTCAGTTGGGGATTGCAGGGACTGGCGGAAACGGGGCGAAAAGCGGCGGTTTGAAGAGCGTTGCAAAAAGAGGGGCTCAAGCGGCGCTTCCGGCAGGGATTTCCTGGAGGATCAGCAGGGATTGGGATCCCTCAAGGCAACTCCGACCTTTTTTTTTGGGCTGAAAAACTCTCCTTTTGGTGAAAAGAAAAACGCTGCTGAGGATTGGCAAAAACGAACCGTCAGTCCCCAAAGGGGACGAAGAAAGCGGAGGGAAGAAATAAGAAGCAGCAGGGCCTGAAGGATGCGCCGTGAATGGGTGATTTGCCTGATTCGGGCTTAATTTGCTCTCTGTGCAGATTAAGCTATAAATCGGGGAGGTTTTAACCAAAAAGCTATGTTTCTAACCCGGTTTTTTTTTGGGGTGGGGTGGGTGCGGAAAGCCGGCTGGCGGAGGAAAAGGAGCAGAGCGACGAAGGGGCGTTGGGCAAGCGCAGCCGTACCGCAAACGGGGGAAAAAAAAAAAAATCGGTGCCGTTTGGTGAAGCGTTTCCCAAAAGCAGCAGAATTGAACGGAGCGGCTTTGGGGGAAGAATCGGGTCGATCGTTAACGGGATGAGGCAGATTCGCTTATTAAGCAGGAAATTTTACGAAGGAGGGCGGGCGGGGGATAAAAAAAGAGCCTTGATTATATTTAATTCAGCCCCACGCCGCCCGTTGCGGGACGGGGCTCGTCCAGCGGCGCCTTCGTCTCCAGGCGAGCCGTTAATTTATTTCCTCTAATTAATATTTCCCTGCCAGACCTTGCTGGCTGATATCGCTCAAAAATATCAGTTTAACGAAGCGCCGCCGGCAGCTTCGCTGTAAAATTCGAAGTTACCCATCAAGCAGCGGCCGCAGGACAACCTGCCAGGGTTCAAGGGGCTGCGAGAACGTCCTGAAATGGCTTTTTAAGAAAAACGTTCATTTCCACGTCGACGGGAGGGAGGGAAATGAAAGCAACAACCACGGGCGGATGAGCACGGGACAGCCGAAACGCATCATTTCAACCCAAAAATGAGGTAGGCGGATGGTAATATTGTTTATTAGACCCAGAAAAAAAACAAAACCCACGAGGTGGAAACGGGAAAAGAGGAGAAAAGGAAAGTTGATTTTTTTTTTAAGTGGGTTTTTCTTTTTTTTTTAGGGTGAACTCTTGGGTTTTTCTTTCTTTTTAGGGTGAACTCTTGGGTTTTTCTTTTTTTTTAGGGTGAACTCTTGGGTTTTTCTTTTTTTTTTAGGGTGAACTCTTGGGTTTTTCTTTTTTTTTTAGGGTGAACTCTTGGGGTTTTCTTTCTTTTTAGGGTGAACTCTTGGGTTTTTCTTTCTTTTTAGGGTGAAATCTTGGGTTTTTCTTTTTTTTTTAGGGTGAAATCTTGGGTTTTTCTTTTTTTTTTAGGGTGAAATCTTGGGTTTTCCAGCACGGCGCGGGGAAGGAGATGGCGGTCGCCGTCCTTCAGGGGTTCCTGTTGCGCCGAGGGCTCGTTCTGAGGCGAGGGGTATCAAAATTGCCTGAAAACACTTGAATTTGGAGGGAAAAGCCAAAAGTCTGGGAGGGTTGTCAAAGGTGCGGAGAAAATTAGGGGGGAAAAATGGCAGAAACGGTCCCGGAAACGCCACGACGACGTCCGGGCTTTGTTTGGAGGAAACCGGCCCAAAAAGGAGCTCGGCCGATCTCGATTTCAGCCCAATTTCAGCAGGATGTCGAGACGCCGACCTCGAGCTGGAGCATTTTGAGAGGAAACTATTGAAATTTCCCCCGTCGCGCTTCCAATTTGCCACTTTTGTAGGGGTTTTGACCCATTTTTGCAGCTTTTCCGCGAAGCTTTGTACCGTTTCTGCGGTGGTTTGTGCCTTTTCCGCCCCTTTTTATGCCTTTCCCACCCCTTTTTGCAGCGTCTCTCGGTATCTTTTTGCAGCTTTTCCACCCCGTTTTTCACGGTTTTTTCCACGCCGTTTTCTCAGCGTCTCTCGGTGCCGTTTTGTGCCTTTTTTTGCCCCATTTTTTGCCGTGTTTCCAAGCCATTTCCGTTTCTTTTCCTGTGCCGCTTTTGCCGCCTCCTCGTAAAAGTTCATCGAAGCCGGGATTCACCCCCAGTTTCAACAGCAATTTTTGGAGGCGCTGGGTAGCGACGCTGACTTTCCGTCGGACACAAACCATCGAAAATCCGCCAATTTGCCAGAAACCCCAATTATTAACGCGCAAAAGGAGCCGGATAAGGAAAAAAAATATATATATTAAACCACAAATATTTCAGCAGGACATTCTCGAGCTTCACCAACATCCCACGGTTGGCGGAAAGAGGAGGAAAATGGATAAAAATGGGTTTAAACACGGCGAGTTTTGTCGCTGGCGGGGATGAAGCAGGTGCAAATTTTAAGCTAAAATCCTCCCAAAACGCCGCCGGGTTTAAAAATCGACCAAAACCCACCCAAAAATCAGGCGAAAATTGAATTAGACGCCGAAACGGAGTGAGGGAAATCACCCCCCCACACCACTCACCCCCCCTCTGTCAGGTGCTGGCCACCAAACTGCATTTGAATATGTGGCTTTTTTTGGGGGAAAAACTCCCCAAAATGCTGCTCGGGTGGTGATTTTTGTGTTTTTCGCAGTCCTAAATTGGTTGAAATGAGCCCCAAACTGGGAGGGTTTGATGTCTTTGGGGATTTTTCAGCAAAATAGGGTGGGTTTTTGTCACACATACGCACCCCCCCCCATCCAGGCTGCTGCCGCGAAGCCCCGATTGATGGAAAACCATGGGAAAAAGGGGAAAAAAAAATGAAAAACGGGAGGGTGAATTTTGGGGGGG
>VZTV01044207.1:17427-27902 GCA_013400875.1 Anhinga rufa | reverse complement strand
TCCTGCTTACGGACTGTCAGGTTGTTTCTGGCGGTTCGGTGACTTCTCTCAGCTTTATTGAAGGGTTTTGTTCGCAGCCCTTCCCTGGGAAGGGCTTAGCCGGGCTGAAAAGTGTCGATGGGGGGCGAAATCTGCCCCGCGGTCACAACAGGCAGAGGTGGCCGGTTTCAGGCAATCGGATGCTGCTGCCAGTGTTGACTAAGTTACACCTCGGTACGAAAACCGCTTGAACTGAAAATACGGCTGACGTTTTGTTGGTACTTCTTACAGGGGACACCGCAGAAGGATGTTGTAATAAAACCCGATGCCCCAAACACGTTGCTTTCGGAGAAACATGCAGACTATATAGCTTCGTATGGAACAAAAAAAGACGATTATGTAGGTATTGATTTGCTTCTGTACAGCCGCGCTTTTATTAACCGTAATAATAACCCGTGTTTACTTACGCACAGTCAAGGGTTAGGTGTGTGCTTATGAGCTAATCATTTCTTGCCCTGCACTCCAAAGTATGAAAGAAAGATGTCTTTGTTAATCTCCCTAGGTCTGTGATGAGTTTTGGCATGTATTATCTGAGTATAAATTTGAAGATTATCACTTTAGCTCTAGAATTACTCTGAGACCTGGGAAATGAGCTACTTGTTGCTTCATTTTCCACCGGAATGCACAAGGAGTGTAGCCACGTTAACACATTGCTCTTTTGATGGGACAATGTACTGAATGTCACCACAGCGCTGCTCCGTGCTTACTAGGTTTGGCAAACACTTGAGCTAGCATTAGTTTTATAGTCACAGGTTATCAGATGTAGCCCACAGCAACAGGATTGCAGTTCCAGCAGGTAAAAAATGTCAATAACTGCTTATGTCTGAAGAAAAGAACAGTTGCAGTTGTCTTTACTGTCTACAAAAGAACTCTAAGCACTTGCTTATGGCTGTTGTTCTTGTGCTTAAGAAGTACTGCATGTAGAAAATAATGTTTATGGGTAGCGTAGGTGATGTAATCAATGTAAGAGAATTCAATGCGAGATCTCACTTCCTAGTGCAGCTTTAGATTGTGGCAGCTTTGGCACTTGGAAGTAAGTTTAATTAAATGTTATACTTGTTATTTTTGAGACTAGCTGGGGCGGTAATTGGAGTGGTAGTTTGGATGCCAAGATAATAACGGATGATCTAGAGTGAATTGGTGCCTAACTGCTTGTATGTGTTTCATTTGACATGGAGTTGATACTTCTGAACTAGAAAATACAGGGGAGAAGGGGAATGTAGTATGTGTAGGTATATATAGATGTAGGTATATGTGTGTGTGCCTGCGTGTATATACACGTGCATGGTGTACAGAAGATTTGAGTGGCTGATACATAGCAAGTTGTTAATGGGGTTGAAGGTGGTTGATGTATTACAAACTGTTTGTAAATGTTAGCTATTATATTTTCATTGCTCTGTGTTGATGATGTGCTATCTGATTAAGAACTAAAATAATGTACTACTTAGGAATACTGTATGTCGGAGTATTTGAGGATGAGTGGTGTTTACTGGGGGCTGACAGCAATGGATCTCATGGGGCAGCTGCACCGAATGAACAAAGAAGAAATTCTGGCATTCATCAAATCGTGTCAACATGAATGTGGTGGAATAAGTGCCAGCATAGGTCATGATCCTCATCTTCTGTATACCCTCAGTGCTGTCCAGGTAAATGTAACAGGATAATTTTAGAAAAAAAAGTTTGTGATACATTGATTTTGATGATTGCGGATTTACAAGCCAGGTACTGTTGGATGCCAGTGGCAAAAACTATTTCAGTATCTTATGAAAAAAAAATCTAATGGACAAAACTTTAGGATTTATCTGCATCATTTCCTAAAAAATTGTCAGATTTGGGAACGTTGTGCTTTTAATGATCATTTAATGGTGACCTCATTCTTGATAAATTTTGTAACTGTCTTCTTGAAATACTTCTTAGCTACAGGTTTTACTAGAGTTTTTTATAGATAACTTTGGATTTTATAAATTCTTTGTAGTGAAAGGTATGTATGACCAGAATTAATGTATGTATTACTATGCTATATATTATAATAATTAAAATAATTGTGTAATATTTATACAAACTATATGTAAGGTGTATAATTGTGTAGTGTGTTTACACTTCAGTACTGTACAAAAGAAACATTGTAGTAGCCAGTTCTTGTTGTGTTCCTCAAATCTGCTTTTTTTGTGTGTAACTTAAAAGTGATACCACTCTGATAATTTTACTTATTTCGTGTGTACTCTTCCCCTGAGAAAAAGTAATTCTCAAAGCTTATTTTTTCACCATAACTATCTCCATTATAGATTCAACTTCTCACTATCTTTTGTCTTTTTTTTCTCCCTTCTCATGCAAACCATCATGGAAAAAAATACTGAAAAAGCTCAAATACTTCTAAAAAATTGCTTGATTGCTTGCATAAAAACCATCATGGCCAATCTTACAGAAGAAGTATTTACATGGTGTTACAAATAAATAAGGTAGCATCCTGTTTTAGGGAGAAAGTGTGTTGGATTGAAGGCGTTGGACTTGAAACCCTTACGTAGGACAGAAGAATGCTGTTTTCTTGGGTCAGTGATGAGTGTTGGCATGTATTTTCTGCTCTGAAGATGGTATTTATCACCACTTGAGCTCTAGAATTACTCTGAGTACTCTGAGAACCAAGAAACTAAAGTTTCTTTAGGCTATGATGTTTGAGCTTTTCCAAACTGTCCAATCAAACTCCTTTCACAAATCCTAATCCAGTATAAGGAGAAGGCGGTACACTTTGAGGTTGTTTACTTTTACATATTAGAGATGTTAGTTCTTAAATAATACTTGATGTTACTAGGAGATATTTTCCTGTTAACTGAATGCAGCTCTACATGTGTGAAGCTGAAAAGTGGTAGCAAGTGCTAATGTAAAATTTTTGGGGTAAACTTAACCAGCCTGTCTTAATGAGCATGCATGTTCCTGGTGAACAAACACCATTTAGTCCTATCTACATGTCCAGAATATTTAAAGGGTCATGTCACATCTTCTTTTGATCATAATTAATAGTAATGTGTTCAGATTTGCTATTTAAGGAGCATGTTATGATTATATATTTTCTGTTGGAGTTATGCATTCTTTTTTGCATTTCTGTAAGATTTAAATTTTGTCTAACAATTGAAAGATTCCAGCTAACTCTAGGTGTTCAAAGTCGTAGTTACTGGTATTTTTCAGGATTGGCACTATAATAATGCTTAGTTTCAACTGTTCTTTCTATTATGCTATTTATAATAAATTCTTAATTACTCTCTTTACAGATTATGCACGTTATGAGTAAAAACTCAGGCTCAGGAACAGTACTGTTGTTTTCACATGACATTGTGTCATATGGGTTTACTGGCTCAAATCAGTGCTAGCTCAGAAAACTTTGCATTAAAGTCTATGACTATTTTTCTTCCAGAAAATATTGACTGTAGTTTGTGTCTAATCACATTGTTCATACTTTTTCTTAAATTATTGCAATTTGGTTCTGCTCATGATATTTAAAAACTGAATGAAAATAATAAATCTTATCATTTGAAACTAATCATGCTGACAGGCTCGGACTGTAAGTGGTATTGGTAACTAGCTGCTTAACTTACACTCGCACATATCCAAGTAGCAGCAGTGCACAAACTACAAGTTTGTTAGTTTAGGGTGTCATTTTCCCATTAAAAAATTAACCATAATATCTCTGTTTTAAATGATGCTAACATGAAAACAAATAAACCTGATTATGCTTTTGAAAGGAGAGATGGAAGTTGGAAAGTAACAAAGCATGAAAGAGTTCAGCTGGAATTGCCTATATTTTCATTTGAGAATTTCTTAGTTTATAGACAGACATCGATGAACTGCAGCAAATGAAATTTTATTTTAATGAATCTTACCCAATAGTATTCACAATAAATTAAAGCCTTTTATAAATCTGGGTTGCTTTTTGTTTTTTTTTAAGAAAGAAATTTTTAACATTTTTGCCTCTCTTTGATTGTTACTGTGTCTTTTTTTTTTTCCAGATTCTTATCTTATATGATAGTCTCCATGTTGTTGATGTAAACAAAATTGTTGAATATATACAGAGCTTGCAAAATGAAGATGGATCATTTGCTGGAGACAAATGGGGTAATTGTCAGATCTCTAAAATTTAGTTACTAGGCTGACATGTGTAAGTCTGTGAACTTAAGCAAAAAGACCATCCGAGGAAACTTATGTATTGTATGTGAACTCTTCTATTTCCTGAGTTAGGAAAAAGGAGGTTTTGTGCAGGACAGAGTTGTGTTTCATTTCTTTCATAAATGTTCTAAACTTCAATTCCATTCTTGTATTAAAAATAAATTGTCCAGCTCTTAAAGAAGAAAACCTTTGGGTATTTGTAACTTGGCAGTACTTTGATATACTAGCCGTACTATCCCATAAGGAATGTTTTATGCTTGCTATTTAATGGCAGTCAGTTATGATCTTTATCCACGTCGGCTATGAAAGGATCTTTCACTATATGGGAATGAGAGACTGGTTTTGTACTCGTGAACTTCTGTTAATAGAGTTTTGTTTCTGCACATAAATTCTTTATGAACAAAGATGGTATTTTTAAGCTGTAGCATAAATAATTAGTCACTCTAAAAATACTTATACTGGTGGAACACTTAAATTTTAATGAAATATATTGCATATTGCTCATGTTATTGTTCTGGTAAAATTCAGCAATCAAGATCATGGCAGTATATGTATGCTGCTGTAAAGGTAGCTGGTACGCTATGTGTTAAAATGGTTCATAGTTTGCTGCATCCTTTTTGTTAAAGTATTGAAACAAACATACTGAATGCACAATGGATAGATGTTGCTTTCGAAAGACAGTTACAGCGCAACTGGAGGAGTGTGATACCTCTGGAGGAGTGTGATACCTCATGTAGTACAGAACAGCATGTGTGTTTTATATGCTTCAGCTTGTGAATTTCTTAAGTAGTAAAGTCTTCGGTCAGTTTGACCAAAAAAAAGTGTATGCTTGCGGCTGGGTTCAATTTTAAATTTTGACTTCAAGTATTAATTGTTTGGAGTTTGTGCTAGGAGAGTTATATTGGTGTGGACTTGCTAAGCAATCATTCTGCTGTAGATGTAGCTTCCAGGTATAAGTCTGCAAAAGAAAACTTGCGACTTCCATCAGTCTTCCTCTACAATAAAAAATAGCTTCTACTTCTGCCTGGATTTAAGGCAGATCAAGAGTTGTGTCTTGAGTATTTTTGAGTCTGCTGCTCTGCAGTTATCTAGTAGAGCACTACAGATAAACTCTTAAGATTATATAGTTGTTTGTAAATTGCCACTAGTTGGGCTGATTTGGGTATATCTAACTATACACCAGCTCAAAATGAGTTGTTTGCTTTTATGTGCAGTAAACATGCAGATTGCCTGAGTTGAAACGTACACTTTCTAAATTTCTGAGGAAATAATCCAAGGGCTGGAAAATGAAACAGTACGGGGGCAGGTTTTGGCTAATTTTTGTTGTTCAGTGTAAAACCTAGTATTTTAACATTTTTTGTTCCATATTTTCAGTGGTGATTTAAATGTATTTTTGTTGTTAATAAAAATACTCATTCTGTACCCACCATATTCTAGGAGAAATAGATACAAGGTTCTCCTTCTGCGCTGCAGCAACTCTTGCACTTCTGGTAAGTCCTAAATCATTACTTGTGCAAGTACAGATTCTTCTCTTTGGTGCTGCTGAAGTTTCTGGAGTTAATGAGCTTGGTAGAATATAAAGTGCATTGGTTGCTTTTCTGACTTGCAGGGAAAGCTGGATGCTATTGATGTGGCGAAAGCGGTAGAATTTGTTTTGTCCTGTATGAACTTTGATGGAGGATTTGGTTGTAGACCAGGTTCCGAATCACATGCAGGACAGGTGAGTTTTTCTTTGCATGGAAATGTTTTAAATTGGCAAGCATCACATACTGCCTATAAGTGTTTCTTTACAACATTTCTCAGTGGTGTCAATTGATGTACCTTTCTTGTCTCCCAAATGCCCGATTCTAGTATCTTAGTTACAATAAATGAACAAATAGGTAGATAAATCTGAGAAGATGAGTAGAGACTCTGGAGGTTATAGTCTTGGAAAAAAAAGAAAAAAAGATCATAAGGGAAGAACTTTTAGGACTGTATTTCAGTCTTCACATAGTGATGTTGGAATAGTTAGCATGAGGATTTTTAGAGAATTTGAATGGGTATTAATGGAGACATCGGACAAGATCTATCACTGCTGCAAATCATAATGAAGCACAGAGGTCAATTGTGTAATATGTTTGATATTTATTAGCTGATGAACTCAAATAAAAATGAGACATGAACCTTCTCAAAGTGGAGGCTTGCTTAATTTTTTGAGGAAAGCCAGTTTTAAGATGTTCCCATGCCTGACTCGGGCATCTCACGTCTAATGTTTTGTTGTGCACTAAAGAGTGTTACTACTGATGGTGGATTCTAAAAAATGCTCAGTAAAATCTAGTTGAGAAGGGACTGCAGTAGTATGATTGGAACAAATTAAGGGATCCCTCTGGGAAGAGAATCTCAATTACTTCTTCCAGCAGAAAATTTACATTAAAACTACCTTTCCTATCTTTAATTTTTTCATGGAAGGGATTATTGCACTTAACCTGCATTTGCATGCTGTTACAATCACCTGTGTATTTTGTATAATTGTTGTGAGCAATGCCATCGCCAGGATTCACCTCAGCACATGAAAATACTAGAGGTATTTTATTGAGAAAAAGTGTTGGGTTTTTTTCCTCCCTTCCACCTCTGTTTTTAAATCGGGGAAAAAAAAATTTAGACCTGCTACATGTATCTTATCTTACAAGTTTTATCTACAGTAGCATTGCCCATATGGCAGTCATGGCTGGACCACATCTAGTGTTCAAGGAAGTCAGATTAAATAGCTGAACCCACTCTGCAGCTGGCATTTCCTGGGAGGATTAGATCTGTTGTGCATGTTCTCATACCCCTTAGAGTGCTGCAAAGGGCAACTCCTTTGCCTGCACAGTAGTTCAAAAGTTTTCTGGGAATATCACATTTATTTTTCAGTATTATTGGATAGGCACATTCCTGTTGATGTGTGATTCTGTTGGCTTCTGTTGGGTTTTTTGTTGTCTTTTTGGGGGTGTGTTTTATTAGGAAAAGGCAATTATGAGCAGGCTTCAGTTGGTATTGTGGTTTCCTGCAGTTTGTGCTTGGCTGCTTTCTTAGTGACTGCATGAAATGTGACCGGGGTATGCTGTTGCACTGTAAATGTTATTTCCCAGGAAAAAATAAACAGGGATTAATCAATGCACATATATTACATAGCAAGTTGAAAGTAAGCCTGACATGACGAGATGTATGTGGGGTTGCCAGGATAGTTAAATGATCAGGCTTAACCTGTTTCTGCGAGGTCTTTGGTTTGGTCTCCACAAGCCTTACCTCTAAGAGGCACATACAGGAACAAACCACAGGCTGGATGCGAAATTTTCATAAAGGCCAAATCCAGCCTGCAGAAACCAGTTTGAGTACCCTGACTTGATCTGAGTTTTTAAAATAAAATGTATGGCTCTGCCTGATCTTCTAGGAACTTTTTCCAAACCCTGCGTTAATGTCTTATATTAGTAAACTCTTACTGTTCTATAATTACATTGTCTAACTGGTACTTTTATGCAAAAACAACTGTAACAATTACATACTTTTCTAACGGAAAAATAAAACTTACTTGAAACTTTTAGTTTAAATGTGTGCGTATTTTGTATTGTGTTTGCATGACTATTCCTGCTTTGAGATCTTCCTGCATTTAGTCTGCTAAACTATACTTAGTTTTTAAATACACAAAAATTTATGTCTGTAATTTTAGATCTATTGTTGCACAGGATTTCTGGCTATAACAGACCAGTTGCATCAAATAAATGTTGACTTGCTGGGTTGGTGGCTTTGTGAACGTCAGTTACCTTCTGGAGGTCTCAACGGGCGACCNCCAGAGAAGGTAGTACGTGGCTTCTTTTGTTTGTTCAAATCTCAATAGAGATTATTTTTTCTGAAGCTGAAGTACTTCTGGAAAATGTCATGACTTCTATGAATTATTGAGTACACTTTTCAAAGAAGTCAGCCCTTCATTTTGATTCTTCGTTTTGTCACTAACACTTATCATGCAGTCCTTAGCTATGCTTAGTTTGAGTCCTCACTTAGGAAAGTACCCATACTGAAGTGTGCCTTGCTGACCGCTTGAACCAGTATCCTGTTAAATCAGGGCTTGAGTATTTTCTGATATTGGGAGTGATTTCTTCTGTAGGATTTGTACTAACGTTACTGTTTTACTGGATGTAAGTCCTGGGTGTAATGGTGTTCCACATCACACCAGGAAATTGTGTAACCTAGAATAATCTCCACAGACAAATAGATAACCAACCAAAAAAAAAACAAACTCCAAACCAACCAACCAACCAAACTAGTTGATATGAAATTCTTTGTACTTACTCCTGAAAAAGGCGCTGTTTTTGTAGCCTCTTGCACAGAATGTGAAGGCTGTTTCAAAATCACGTTCTTGTGGTTTTGTTTCTTGAAGAAGGAAAGAGGTTTGAAAAAGAGACTTTCCTTTCTGGAAAAGGGAAGTCCTCTGAAAAGAGACTGCATCCAGGAATTTTCTTCTCTTTTACCCCAAAGAAACTCTTTAAGTGTTGTTTCTCTGCAACAGTATTACGACAGCACACCTAGTAATTTGCTGAATCAGCAATAAAATTTGCAATGTCATGTTTAAAACAAAATCAAATAATAATCTGCTTCTCTGCTTGCCAGTTACCTGATGTATGTTACTCGTGGTGGGTGCTAGCATCTTTGAAGATGATTGGTAGGTTACATTGGATTGACAGAGAGAAACTGCGCTGCTTTATTTTGGCTTGCCAGGATGAGGAGACTGGAGGATTTGCTGACAGACCAGGAGATATGGTAAATAATCCTTTACTAAATAAATTATACTTAATTGAAAATTTCAACTGAAAAAGTAAGTTTTCTCATTTGAGTGTAACTCAACTCATGATCCAGGTGTAAGCATTTTGCAGAGCCTGCAGTATGCTTTGAAGGAAAGAATAGGGTAGAGTTGCTTTCGAAGGTTTACTTGGGGAGCACATACTTTATATTACATTTGTGCTGTAGAATCCCCCACAGAAGTCAGTTGCCATTCCTTAGAAATTCTGCTTTGGTTCCCATAATACATACCACACAATTTCTCATGAGATCATTTGGAAGATCTCTGTAAAAATACTGTGTTTGGTGGTGGGTTTTTTTGGGGATGTGTGGGGTTTTGGGAGGTTTGGTTTGTAAAATGATATGCAAGCTAGACTTCAGTGCAGGTTAAGTAGTTGGTGGCTTTGCCTGGTATAAATGAGTTTATACTCATAATAAAAACATAAGTTTTTATTAAGAATCCTTATATGCTAACTTTTGCTCTGTGCCAGCCCAGCCACTGAGTAAATCCTCTCACTGGCATTTGTCCAGCTTGGGGAAGAAGAAGCTTTTATGATAACATTATGAAGAGGCTGGTAATATGGATTTTCTGCTTGCTTGAGAGACCAGTTTTGGTTTAGCTGGTCTATTCTCTCTGGTTTCAAGTGGAAATAATTGAGGTTTTCCAGGTAAAATGGCAAATAAAGTTTGTATCTTTCAGGGGTGCTGGACAGATAAAATTAAAAGTATTATGAGACCTCAGTGTAATTTCTATAGAACACTTGGCTGCTTATTTGTCAATGGTCAGGGGGAGGTCTTAGCTGTTTTTATTTCAGCTGACCATGTTTTCTCCTTTCTTCACAAATGCATTAAAAAATGAAGTAGCTTTCTATTTCTTTGCAAGCTGATTTATTATTCTCACTTGAGGGAGGGGGAGAAATATCTTTACTCTGGTCTGTCATTTAGGAATTGTTTTGGTGTTCTTAAATGGGAAGGTTTTTGTATTTCAAAGGAGCTCACAGAAAGAATTCCCTTTTCAGAATTCTCCAAGAAAAGTCTAACACTTAAAGTCTTAATGCTTTTCTGGCTTTGAGATTAAACTTGAGCTATTTCTGTATTGCTAGAAGAGCAACTTTGCAGAGCCTTTTCTTTATATCTAATGCAGGCACCTTTGGGAGAGTTTTTGCATATTATGTTAGTGGTCATTTCATATTATTTTTACCTGTCGCCCCATATTGAAGAGGGCACTGCCACAGAAATGTTGATGCCTACAGGTTTTTGCTTTGTTCCTGTAGAAACTCATTGCTAACAGACCCTGTTGTTTTTTGGCTTTTTTTCTGTGGATTTTTTTGTTTGTTGGTTTGGGATTTTTTGTTTGTTTTTGTTTTGGTTTTTTTTGGGGGGGGAGGGTTCCATAATTAGTTCTAGGTTCTAGTCTTTTGATTTGACATTGTGGTTGTATTTCAGGTTTTGAACCACTTGACAATAAGACAGCTCTGTCATCT
>VZTV01044207.1:0-17362 GCA_013400875.1 Anhinga rufa | reverse complement strand
GTTTCTTAGCTCTTAGTTGTAATTCAGCAGGTTTTCCTTTTTTATTTGCTTTAAAGAAAATTGCAGAAGGGACCAGACAACACAGCAGTAGATACATCTAGGAATCTGGGTTTCCCTGAACATATGACCTGCTCATCAAGAGATTGAATCTGTAACTTGATTTGCACGCTTCCCATTGGGGACCGTCTCTCCTTCTGGGCCTGTCCATCTGTACAATGAAATTCTGTCTTGCCATTCCTAAAGTGTACTGTTTATTATTTTGCTATGTACTTTCACCCCTCCTCTAATGGCCACCTACTCATTCTGGGAAGGAGCAAGTAAACATATGTCTGAGCTTTGACCACAACTGTAATGTGGTTGCCAAACCATTGGGGAGCAAGACTTGCTATGCTAGTGTAGTTTGAACCTTCTAGGCTGTGATCAGTGCTGGAAATCCCATATATGGCTATAAAATGGTAATTCAGCTTAGTTTACACAGTAGGTTGCTGCTCCCTCTCAAGATTTTACAGCACAGCTCTGTATTTAGAGACCATCAAAGGGCAGTATAATGTTGCTGAAGAGCAAATGGGGAATTTATGCAAGTGGTACTTGGAGATGATCAAATTTACTTTTAAAATTTTTATTACCTTTGCTTCTGCTACCCTCTGACATTGCATGCTAGTGGAGACATGTGAGTGCTTCCTGCCGGATTCAGAGTTGAACATTGTCTTAGCAGCAGACAATCAATGGGCACCTCTGAGTAAATCATAGTATTGTAAATGCAATGCTGTGGAAATTGTCTTGCCCGTCAACACGTCAGCACAAATGAAAATTTGTTCGGTTGTGTTGTCTTCTCCAGCCCTGGAGATTTGCAGTTCTCTTGCTAGCAAACAAAAGCTTTATTCCATACAAATGAAAAGCTCATTGACTTTTGGAAATGGACACAAACTTTTTTTTCTTCTCCCAGGTGGATCCATTTCACACTTTATTTGGAATTGCTGGACTATCTTTATTAGGAGAAGAACAAATTAAGGCCGTCAATCCTGTCTTCTGTATGCCAGAAGATGTCCTTCGAAGAATAAATGTACAGCCTGAGCTTGTGAGCTAAGCCTCATAGAGACAAAAGGTTGAAATGCCCACTTGCTTCCGTTTTACTGATTTAAGTCATCTCATCTCTGAAACTGTTAGCATATTCTTCTTTGAGATGTGTTTACATTATGAAAGTAAAGCAATAGCTTTGCTGCGGGTTTTGTCACTTGGTAAACTATCAGAACAGTCTGGTTCTCATAATCTGAGTGTAACGTGTTCTTTGGTTGTATATAAGAGATGTAGAAACATTTCTAATCTGTATCTAAATATATGGGCCTTTGCTTTTTTTTTTTAATATTCAAGTCAAAGCAATAGTGTGAATGCTTAATTTTTGTATTCCTGTGATATCAACCATGCTAGCATCTGTCTTTACACAAGTGTGTTTTGATGGTGGATTACACAAAGCACTTTAAAAGAATATGAAAAAAAAAAACAACAGACAAAACCCTACTTAAGCCATGCACTTAATGCCACACACTTGTGTATTTAATTCTTCCTGTTCATCTTTGCCATCACTCTTATATACTGAGAAGCAAGCTTTTTCTTCAGATAGTAATTGGTACCAGTGAAAACAAAAATTATGGTTCCATTAAGTATATAAATATCTTCATTTATTGACGAGTTCCTTAGGTAAAATTTTGCTGATATTTGAAACATTAAGCATTCTAGAGAAGGTCTCTACAGGACGGTGATTTGTAGCTGAATATAGAGTTGATGCTAAATTTGTTGCTGGGTTGAAATCCTGCTTTCCTAGTTTTTAAGACAATAATTGCCAACACTTGATTATGGTGCAATTGAGAATAAAACTAGCTGTGGAAAATACTTGTTCTCTGAAGGATGAAGCCCTCTTTGTCTTCACAGCAGCCCTAAAATTGCCTCTTAATTTACTTTCCACACATCCTGGCTGAGACTGACTGGTATTCCAGTTGAAATATACAGTAAAAGGTAATCATGAAGGGGAGGAAGTCTTTGATAATCTTTGTACTTATGTTTAAGGAAGGTCTAAAGTTGTTTCAAACACAGTTTTAAAAAGCAGGTGGTTAGTTTTATCCAGCCTGTTCGTGTTGGTAGAGTAAGATAGAACTGGACAATAACTTTTTAGTAGACCTTTACTGGTAGAGAATTTCAAAGAGAGAACATGTATTTGAATGCTCAAATTTCTAGTGCATTTTTTTAAGCCTTCTCTACAGGCTTTTAGATCGGGTAAAAAGCCTACTCTTTTTAGTTGTCCAGTTGCCTGATGAATTTTTTTGTCAAAGCCTGGAATTACTTAGTTTTCACGGTTTGGAAAAAAGTTACAGTAGGCTTTCTGTTGGGTGAGGGAATGAGAGCACTGATCAGGTTTTATCTAACTGTAAAGATTAACAGAAAAATCTAAAATATTTTTTTCTCATTCCTTGTTGCCTTTGCAAGTGCTGGTTCTCTTCATCTAAGGAAACACTGTTCAGTATATAGGAATTTGCCATTTTTAATACGTTGTGTAGACAAAATAGAATCCTCTTCAGAATTTCTAGTCTAGTATAGACAGAGACACCCTGGGAATTAATATGTGGGTGATATTGCATGACAGTGTAGAACATTTCACTGTAGGTTGAAATCCTATTAATATTATTGGAGTTTTTCTCTGAAGAAGGTCTGGTCAACTTGATTTGTAAAGATCTTATAAGATTATAGGTTAAAAAGGGGTGAGTATGTGCACAAACTAAAAACTTCTGAAGAATATTCTCCCATTTTTACATCATTTTTTTTAAAATACTGTATTTGTAGAAAGTGTCCTGGTTTCAGCTGGGATAGAGCACAAATCCAAAACATAGCCCCATAATAGCTAATGTGAAGAAAATTAACTCTATTTCAGCTGAAACCATGACAGAGTCATCACAATTTTTCTTATGCAAGCAAAATCACATTTTCTGTTAAATGTACTGTGAAAAAAATAAGTTGCCCAGTGTGTCTGTGTCAAGACTTTGGTGCAGAATACATTGTTACTGTCTACCTCTATTTTGTTAAAAGTACTGATAAGACTTTTTTTCTGAGCTTACATAATCAGAAACATTGCAGTAATTAATCTGCTGTTCTCAGTCTTCAGTTACAGGTCCTTTATTAAAGGCTTTCAGAAGTTTGTAGTTTCATAATATTTTTTTTCCCATGGAAATCCTTATATGGAAAGATACTGACATTATCTTAGTACTTGATCTTAAGTACTGTAGTGTAGCTAATGTTCCCAGCAATAAATTTTGCAAGATGCTGTATGAGAACTTGCGAAAGCATAATGAATAATTCAGGTATGTGAAATTGTGTGAAGAAAATCGGGGGGGCGGGGAGGGGAGAAATCAACAGCCATGTTATTACCTTCTAAGAACATGGTCAAGTCCAAAGGTATGTGCTTTATTCCAAAGATGCATTCTTTCAGTTTTGTTGAGACAACTTGGTTAGGTGAATTCAGCCTTATGATTTGTGACCGTTAAGAAAGAAAGGAAGGTGGAAGATGGATGTTCCTTTTGTTCTGCTTTTCTTGCCATACACTGGGATTTCTGTCAGAAGAGAAGAAGGTCTAACACCAGCTTCAGGAGTCTGAATGCATATGGAAAATTTGATGTAGGACTTGAAATTCAGACAGCTGCAGTAACAAGTCGGCACCTGCTGTCTTCCATCCTTTGCTGTATGGTGAAACTGAATTTTCTGATGCTGAGGCTTTTAAAGCTGTCTGACTGGTGATGCTCAGTGTGCTCAGTGCTGACAGCACACATGCCTGTTCTGAACTTGGAGGCTGGGGGTGCTGCCTTGCAGACATCGGCTGAGGAGCTGCAACTGATAGAATTCCTGTTGTGAAGCTGAATATCCATCAAACTACAACTGTCCACAAAGAGTTGTGGCCTTGGCAAGGCTGGCTTCAGTTTGGAGTGGTTTTTAATGCAGGTATATTAAGTTCCAGAGACAAAATGTTGTCTAGTCAAAATGTTAATTGAAACAGTTTTAGTGGGGTATATTACATGCTAATATACAAAGCAGTGTTACAGTCTTCTAAAACATGCATGGAAACATATCTTTAAGAGAATTCTAGATGTAAACAAGCTTTGTGGTTTTTATTGGGATGTTTTGGTATCTAAACTCTCGAGTGGGGGAAAACATCTGTGAAGTTCCTGCTAAAACAGTCTCTGAATGTTCAATGTGTGGGACAAATTACGTTTAAATGCTTTCCTCCTGTTTTGAAGAGTATAGCAGACCCTTCCTTTGCCTTCCTGTGTGACCCTGCGCCACCCTGTCTGTAACTGCACCTTTATAATGAAACTTGTCGCATGCCCAGCAACTTTATTTACTATTGTATCATTTATAGCTGTACTAGCAGCAGCAGCTTTACAGGTGCTAGGGTTTTTTGCCTTTAACAACAGAGCCCCATCCCGGCGGAGCTGTCGCCGCCATCTCCTCACGATGGCAGTGGCGGGGCGGGGGGTCTGGCGCCATTTTGCGAGGAGGCGGGGCGGGCTGGCGCCGTAAGCTTCGGGCGGGGCCTGTGCGGGGCGAGGCGGCCATGGCGGAACCGAGCAGTGAGGGGGAGGCGGGGAGGCGGGCCGCCGCCTCGGAGTCCTACACGGGCCGCGGTTCTTCCACGTCGGGGCTGGGCGGGCGAGCGGAGCCGACGCCCCGCTATACCCTGGGGCTGC
This sequence comes from Anhinga rufa, assembly GCA_013400875.1. Classification (NCBI taxonomy): domain Eukaryota; kingdom Metazoa; phylum Chordata; class Aves; order Suliformes; family Anhingidae; genus Anhinga; species Anhinga rufa. The sequence goes on along the minus strand of VZTV01044207.1, from coordinate 12,632 downwards.
TGCAGACGCCGGGCAGCAGCGGCGACTTGTCCAGCGGCGGGCCGAGGCGGCGCAGCTCCAGCGGGGACGGCCTCGCTCCCCTCCGGGCTGCCGGTGGCGGCGGGGGGAAGCCGCCGCCTCCCGGCCGAGGAGGTGGGATGCGGCGTTGTCATCTCTCTCCGGGGCGTTGTCCCTTTCTTTTACCCTCCGGCCCTCTTGGGTCGGGCCTCGAAAGAGCTGTCACAAGCCGTACTGGTACTGAGAAGGGGGCAGCAGCGGCACCTCGTCGTCTTGGCGAGCTCCTTTTCTACATTCAGCCCGTCAGGGCAATGGTGGTCGTTCCTCACGCTTCTTTAACTAAATCTTTATTATTTTCTTTAAGTAAGCTTTTTAGATAGCAGTGTTAGAGTTCCCTGCAGGGGTCAATAAACTGGTTTGAACTGCAGCACAGTATTTGCTTTTCTAGAGACCTGAACCACATTCAGATATGTTTGGGTTTGTTTAGGTTTGGGTTTGGGTGGGTTGTTGGTTGGTTGGTTGGGGTTTTTTTGTTTTGTTTTGTTGGTTGGTTTGCTTTTTTGGCCTGGCCTTTGAAAAAGTTTTAGGTGCTGTTGTCCTTGATGTGTTGTAAGAGTGTTGTCCTACAACCCAATGCTGCTATTTGCCCTCATCCTTCACGTAAAGCTGCTAACAGCAGCCTCCTGGCTCCCCCCTCACCAGCCCCACCGTCCTGAACACATGTGCATCAACCAGTTCGTAAGACTTGAGCCTGCTGTCAAAGTCTGTATCTTGGCAAGCAGAAAAAAATGGTTCAATTTGTATTTTTTTCAGTGGAAAAACTATAAAAAGAATTGGAAATTCTTTTAACGCTTGCTGAAGTGCATTCTGAAGTACATACATCTCCATTACGCATAAATTGGGAAGAAGGTAACATGGTTTTGGGCAACGTATGTGATCAGTCATGAATCCTAAAAAAAACCCAAACAAGAAACAAACAAAACTTAGAATGCTAATTTGAGTAGGGCATAACTTACTAGTTAATTGTTGGTTTTAAAAAAATACCTGTAGATGGTTTGGTTCATCTGCTCTTTAAAATTACACTTTTTTCCCAGGTTATGCCATATTCAATACATTCAAAGATAATAGCAAAGTCTCTTCTGCCAAACTTCTGCATAGATTTATGCTAAAATCTAAGTGAATGCTATTTTAAAAAATCATCTCTATGCATTGCAGTGCTGATTTGGCCACGCTTTAAAAAAGAAATTACAGTCTGAACAAATTTTTTTTAGCTGTCACAGTTTTGTAAGATTTAAAAAAAGAAACCTAGAAAAACCACCAGTACTGTAAATACTTTTGTACCAACCATGAGAAAATGTCATGCAGTTAATCGGTCATCTGAGAACAACACTGAAGTATTTTATCTTGTAGATCAATTTTTAATGTAATAGAAGGAACAGAAACATTTGGGTTTGCATGTCTCTTAATACCTGGAATTTTGTAAGTTTTAAGTTGAAAAACTCTGTTTATATTTTAATTAATTTTTTATCTTAAAAAGCAGTTATCCAAATTAGATTAAGGATGCGATGTTTTTAGTCATCTCAAGAGAACTGAAAAATAAGTAAAATACTTTAAATAATTTATTGAAATAAAAAATGATCTGAGAAAAAGAGATTTAGCAGGACTTAAAAATGCAGATAAATCTTAAGATACATGTGTAAAAGAAACTGCAGATAACAAACATCTCCCAGATTATTGTATGATTTCCGAGAACTGAACCCTGCAAATTCAAAGGAGGAGTTTTGAATATGGTTCTTTGTTTTCTTTTCTTGTCCTTTTTATAAAAAAGAATGGTCAGCTTTAAAAAAATTTTTCATAGATGTGTGCAGTTTCAGGTAGGCATTTTAGAACTGAGCAGTTTAAATGGTGAATGTGAGATAGAGCTGACTTAGAGCATTTTTCCATAAATCTAGAATTCACTAGAATATGAAATGATGCGTTGTAAAGTGACTTCTACTGTATTATTTAAGTCCAACAGTGTAAACAAATATTTTTAATGGTGCTGCAAGTAACATTGTTGTGGAAAATAACCATATCGATACAAGCTTGTTTTCAAAACAGACTGATTTTTATTTCATTTTATACTGGTACTACTTTGGACAGCTTTTATAGAATGACATTAAAGGTTATTGCTTCGATATCTCTATTTCTAATAAGAAAAAATAAAGTTTTCTAAGCTGTATGTTTATATATTGTTTTCTGAATAGAAACTGACTCCAATCTTCTTTTTTTCAGTTAAATGATATATCATTTAATGTGTCTGTTTTCAAAAGTTAATATCCCCCCAGCCTCAGGATCTTATTTTGCGGACAGAAGTTCTTGCATAGAAAATGCTAGCACGTTGAATTTCACGAGTTCTTCTGTGCGAGGCCTGAATAGTACATGTGTAGGAAAAACACCCCTCTCTTCTAGTAGATCTGTTTGCAGAAGCCATACCCCTCTTATGGGATATTCAGGTAAGATTAACAGCTTGTAAAGCAAATAGTCCTACTTATATTTCTAACCTTATTTTATTAAACATACTTTATTTTTTAACGTGATACAGTAAGATACTGAGAAATATTCAAAACACAAAACATAATGTGTTTTGTACTACAGAGGATGCCTGCCAATGAAAGGTGCACCCATAGGGGAAAGTCCTACTTTAGATGTTTTGTTATTGCAACATCTTGTCACTTTGCATTCATATATAAATTGTCAATATAGTTAGAATTCAGACTTTTTTCTAATTGTCCAAAATTGAATTATTTTTATGGACATGTCGGTTTGTGTGGTGACCAAATTGAAGAGCCCAAATCTGTGCACATCTGTAATCAGGGTTTCTTTTTATGCTTGTATGCATTGTACATCACATATCATGATGGCATTCTCAAGTTTCTTGATGCCAGTTTTCTGCATTTTATGTTGGCATCTTCACAGGTGTGGAACACTAGATCTCCAGAAGAGCGCTTACACAGCAGCTCGTTGGGTGTACGTTTTGCAGTGCTTCTTATAAACGAAGTTGTGTTACAGGGTAATGATGCCTCGTGCCATGTTATGGGTATCTGTGCGTTCTGGCAGTGCAGAAGTAATGGGGCCCAAAGTTAGTTCTTTCACAGTCTGACTAATCATTATCAGTTCAGTCTTTAGTGTTCTTGAAGTTATTTAATGGTAATTCTCTGAAGAAATTAAATGTTTAAAATTTATTTTAAAAATTATCTATTCCTGGTAAGAATACAAATTGGGTCTCCACTTGCTACTGAACTGAATTATTGTTTTGCAAAATGTAAGTAACATGAAGTTTGTAATTTCCTACAGCTGTTGTGATCCACAGTTTTCTTTGTGACTACTCCAGGAATTGGGGAATCAGAGTAACTATGATGTTGAAACCCACAGAACAGATTTCTCTAGACTTTATGCAACTTAACAACGAAACAAACCCACACCTTCAGTTTCCTTTGATTTTACGTGTGTGTTGTTTAGCCTGGAGAAAAGGAGGCTGAGGGGAGACGTTATGGTTCTCTATAGCTACCTAAAGGCGGTTGTAGCGAGGTGGGAGTCAGTCTCTTCTCCCCAGTAACAAGTGATAGGACAAGAGGAAATGGCCTCAAGCTGCATCAGGGGAGGTTTAGAGTGGATATTAGGAAAAAATTCTTCACCAAAAGGGTTGTCAGGGGTTGGAACAGGCTGCCCAGGGAAGTGGTTGAGTCGCCATCCCTGGAGGTATTTAAAGACATGTAGTGCTTAGGGACATGGTTTAGTGGTGGAATTGGCAGTGCTCCATTAAGTGTTGGACTTCGTGATCATAGAGGTCATTTCCAACCTAAACGATTCTATGTTTGTGTGTGTGCGTCTATATATTTGTTTATGCTTGCTGTGTTGTATGTGACATTTCTTGATCAATCTTTCATTGATCTCTATTGAAGACAGTGTATCCAGAATGTCACATTCTGAAGGACATTGGTTGGTCACTGCATATTTTTTTAGTTTGACAAACTGAAAAACTAACCATCTTCCAAATAAGTATTTTGGATTAGATATGGTAGTTACACAAATTTTATTATTATCTTCACCTTTTTGTTGCTTTTAAAAGAAGAGTTAATATTGTGATCAGCTGATGATGACGGGCTGGAGGTTCTGAGCAGAAGATTCCGAATAACAATTACATTTTCAGCAGGCCACAGATGGAACTTGATGTGAATGCTGTTGCTGACATCTTGTGGCCTACAGAATATAGGTAGAATAAATGAAGGTTTAGACAGTTGTGTGCAGCATCAAAGATTTTGCTCAGGTGGTAGCCAGTTGTGGTTCAAACAGTCTTAAGTTCTTAGATAAATGCTGATTGTGATCTTGCCCTTCCAGATTCCTTGTAGGATTAGTTTTCGATTCTTGGGGTACAAATTGAGTTTGCTCTGGAGAAAATGGCAGGTTTGGCATATTATGCCTTCTCAGCAGGATCAGAGTATTTTGAGAATACTCTTACCCCATTGCTTTTTGAGAGCAAATTCTGTGAAAAACAAGGGAAGGTAATGGTGGAAAAGAATGTAAATAATCACTACGAAGCAGGTAGAGTTTATTGGTATTTCAGATCAGTAAATGTGTATGCTGTCAAAATCCAATACTGTTTAGGTGTTTTTGAAAGTGTAAATGGGGCATGCCTTCTTCATGGGAAGTATTTTTCTTACTTGGAATACTTTAGTCTTAATAGTTATTTAATAATGGCATCTCTTCTGAACATTTAAGTGAATTCAAGAAGGATTAACTGAAGTATCTGTTCAATTCAGCTCTTGTAAGGTTTAGTTTGGCTTTCAGCTGAAGGTTAGAAAGATTGAGATAGTGAAGGGTTTTTCCAGTTTGTCTGAGAAGTTATACCAAAGTGTATGTAGCAGCTGTTTTTCATAGTGTGGTAATTACTGAAGTATTGCTCAGCAAGTTACACATTTGCTCATTTGAATAGCACAGTCTCGCAATCTTTGGTCGCAAACAAAATGTCATTAGTAGCTTCTCCAATAGACTTTGGAAGAATGTAACACAATTTTGCAAACATGAATCAAAAATTAGCTGAGATACTAAAAGAAGCACAGTATACGTATTTTTGGTCTTTTATAGATTAAAAGAAGTTCAATACACCAAATTAAAATGGCATCACCCCATTAGTTAAATGTCATATTTAGGAAGTACTGTAACCTAAGAGTAGTGCTTCTTAAAGAGTGGAGCATAATTTGGTGTGTGGGGACTCTATTACTATTGGTTAAGATACACTGTTACACAGATCTGTGATGGCAGGCACCCCGAGGGAAGTTGGGAAGAAGTGGGAAGGTAGCTCATTTTGTCCAAGTTTATCCCCCCAATTCTGATTGCAGATGATACCTCTGAGACTATCCTTCTTATTGGCTCACAGCTTAGGTTTTAGGCACTGAAACAGTAGTGCTAGAAGATAGTTGGTTTTTAACTCGGTGCTATTTAAAGTTCAGTACTGTATGAAGTGGTGTGGGAGGAGTGAGATGAAGGAATGCATCTAAATTTGTCTCCAGTCAACTATACTGCAGTAAACCATAGTTGAACACAAAATAGCCCCTTTTTTGAAATTAGTTGTTTGGGTCTGAATGACATGAGATTAGGAATCATAGGTCTATAGAGTTCAGTTTAGGTATGAACGTCAGGCTTATTGTAGGTATTAATAGTACAATCCCAAAGTAGATTTGCTATGTTATGTTGGGCAGATTGCTAGAGCAGCTGGGTTGGTGGTTTTATCTGCGCGGGAAAAGAAAGAGACTAGATAAGAAAATGTGGTTTAGGGTCTTCAGAAAGGAAGGCATTAGGTGTTAAGGAGCTGTAATCTTAATTTCCACACTTAATCTTTGTAAGGTGTGTCTCAGAGAGATAGCTGGATATTTGAAGAAGGAGATTAGATTAGCTGAGTTTGTGATGATATCTGGGAAAATTTATGCTAAACCAATTTTAAGATACTAAAAATGTTGTGGTTTTTTTTTTTAAAAACCACCAAAATTAATATCAAATGAATGTGTCTCAAGCATATCATATATATATTCTTTTTTTTAGAATAGTTTAACAAGTTTAGTGTAAAATCAGATCACAGACACACACACACACATATATATATATATATATATGTAAGACATTTGTTTTCCCTAACTTGACGATATCTAAGCCACCTCGATTACAGTTATGCTTTTACACATTAACTTATGGTATCTCTCTGCAATTAATACGCTTGATTTTAATTAGCAGTAATAGTTATGCATTGTTTTGAATTTAAAATGGCAAATGTTTAATAATAGCCATACCTTTTGGCACGTGCTAAACATCTTTTTTTTCTTTAGTATGAAGATTGTGACTCAGAAACTGTATTTTCACTTGCTACAGGAATGTGATTAGTTCTGACAATCTTCATGCATTCAATCAGTCTTTTAATGTAAGAGTATGACATTCATATTTCAGAAAGTGTGCCTTGCCTGTATGGTATGGCAAGTAAGGAGTCTGACAACCAGGATTTTTTATTTTTAACTAAGTTTGGTAAATTGAAAGGGCTTTCCATGGATATGGGAATATAAACACATATTTCATTTTGAATGTCAAAGTATGATTTTGTGAATGTAAAGTGGTGGCTCACAGCTGAATGTATGCAACTGTTTTACAGTTACATCCTCATCTACTGCCTCTGCTCATACTGCTGCATCAGTTATCGTAGCTGTAGTAGAAGGAAGAGGCCTTGCCAGAGGGGAAGTAGGAATGGCCAGTATTGACTTAAAAAATCCTGAGATGATACTATCACAATTTGCAGACAATACAACTTATGCCAAGGTATTGTTGTATACTTAATTGCTGTACCCCTTAAAGGATAATTATTGTGACTTTCTTTCTTAAAAAACTTATGACTAATGAAAAATTAAATTTTTAGTCTGTAGAAGAAATTTCTCAGAAGTGAAAGTAACAACTTCTAGAAAATCTGCAATGTTGAAAGGACTGGTATTTACTGTGCCTCAGGTTTTAGATAAATAGGAAAGAATGTTTTGCAAAAGAAAAATAGCCTTTCTTAAAAAAATAGTGTATTTGAACTATGTGGGAATGAGATGCCTTGTTTTGAAGAGCATTGGGCAATACATCGTAGTATGTCCTGGTTTCAGCTGGGATAGAGTTAATTTTCTTCGCAGTAGCTAGTATGGGGCCATGTTTTGGATTTGTGCTGAAGCAGTGGTGATAATGCGGAGATGTTTTAGTTGTTGCTCAGTAGTGCTTACACTAGTCAGGAACTTTTTCAGTTTCCCATGCTGTGCCGGGTGCACGGGAACCTGGGAGGGGACACAGCCGGGACAGCTGACCCAAACTGACCAAAGGGGTATCCCACACCATATGGTGTCATGCTCGGTATATAAAGCTGGGGGAAGAAGAAGGAAGTGGGGGACATTGGGAGTGATGGCGTTTGTCTTCCCAAGTAACCATTATGCGTGATGGAGCCCTGCTTTCCCGGAGATGGCTGAACACCTGCCTGCCCATGGGAAGCAGTGAATGAATTCCTTGTTTTACTTTGCTTGCATGAGCGGCTCTTTCTTTCCCTATTAAACTGTCTTTATCTCAACCCATGAGTTTCCTCACTTTTGCTCTTCCAATTCTCTCCCCCTCCCACCGGGGGGGAGTGAGCGAGCGGCTGCGTGGTGCTTGGCTGCTGGCTGGGGCTAAACCATGACAAGTAGAAATTGCAAATATTTTTCATCAGGCAAAACAACTCTGAGAGCAGAACTGTTTCGTTGTGGTTACGCATGCTAGAAAATGATGTGGCTTGTAGCATCTTTACAATATTCAAAGAAATAAAGATTAAATGTAATTAGGAGAATAAGTAGATATGAGTCAGAACATCAGCTATCAAATCTATTAACTAAAATACATGTTGTACTACGTCATTGTTTTGGATTGTTATTGCTTTTAAAGCTTATCCTGGTCTTAACACACATAAGTACGTATTGAACCAGGCAGCTACAGAAATGTTTCTGTAATACACAGTACTAAAAATCAAAATGAGACGTGCACCTTGAAAATGTGGGTGCATGAGAAAATGTAGACATTCAGATTATGATATGGCAACTTAAATAACAATTCACTTCAAGGTTTGAAAGTGAAAAATGGATTTGCTTGTACCTAGGGAAAAAAAAAGTCCCATGTAATCAAACGAAAGATAAGACTAGAATTCTGCAAGGAAACTTCACATTATTTTAATGGAAATTGTTTACTAATTTTAATGGTTTCATAAATATTACAGTTACTTCTAAGAGTAAAAGAGTACTTCTAAGTACTTCTAAGAGTAAAAGGCAGTAGATGTGTTTATACTCTAGAGCCTCTCCTGTTCTACTGTGTCAGGGTTTAGAACTGTTTTATTGTTCCATGAAATTTATCTTTCTCAAACTGAGAAGTATTTTAGATGCCAGAATTCCTCCTCCACCCCTTTACTTTCAGTTTTGTCTTGAATTTAATGGTAAAATAAAATTACTTCTTTTAAGCCTTTCATGCTTTATTTTTAAATTCTGATAACATGACTCTCTCTTCTGTTAATCAGGCTTGTAACTCGGTAAGTTTAATAACCACCTGTCAGGCCATGGCCAGAGTGTTCAGTATTTTCCTCCCTTACCATTCTAAAAGCTGGCATTTTTATTTGTACACATCTTCCTAATTTTCCATTCACATTACTGAGCTCTCCATTCTGTGGGTGCACCTGATGCTGTATTGACCATCGAGTCAAAAAAAAAAGACCCACTAGTACACAACTACTTTTTCCCAAATGCACTACATGGCCTAGTTTCTTGTCTTAATCTTCATCATCTTTAAAAATACTGTCTATCTGCTGATCCGCTCTTTTCTTACAATGGCAATACCCGCATTTTGCTAGTGTTTGGTATCAAGCTTATTGTATTTTCCTTTTCTTGTGCACCCTTTAATTTTTGAATATTCTGTAAATTAATTCAGTAAAGTTTTCTTGTATTCTTTAATTTCTTCAAAGTTTGCTTTAACTGTGATGCCTCTGAAAAAAATTTCCTGATGATTATCAGATATGACAGGCAGTGACAGCTCTCCCTCCCACCCCCCAATACCCTTATATGATATATTTTTGTATTTTTTTATGCTTGTTCACCTTTCCATTGTTATCTATCCTTTCTTTCACATCTTAACTTCTAAGCGTTTAAAATATCACCTGTTTTTTCACATTTCTCTCTTGAGAATTTGTGGATGATGATATAAATGAATATAAATGCATAATGATGGTTTTCCTTTCTTATACAATAAAAAAATAGAAAAGCATATAGTGTACTTTAAATCGCTACAGCAGGTGTGTAAAACATAATCAAAGCAAAGCTGTTTTAGATATGTGCATTCTGAGCCATATTGAAAAAGGTAAGACTGAGACAAATGTTGTAAGAGGAGGTTAGAACAAAGTCTAAGACTCAACTCAATCAAAAGATTATTAATATTCAGATCTGTTGCCTTTCTTCATCTTCCAGAGCACCATTAACTTTTCAGCTACAAGTCCAGAAAGCTGCCGTCTGTTGAAAATATGTCCTTTTCCCATCATAGCCATGGAATATAGTTTTGGATATTTATCTCTTGCTCCGATGACAAGCATGTTTCTGTGTTTAAGTAACAGGGGATAGATACCTCTATTTTTTTTTATTTAGTTTAATGTATATTTATATATCTGTATCTATAGAAACAGATAAATTTGCCTCAGTAGTGTAGAAGTTAGCAGAAAATTTGGTCTTCATTTACAAGACTGGAACTGTGATTTTAAAATATAACGATTCTGTAATTCTTTATTGCTGGTTCATTGTTGTGTAAAAATATTTTAGATTATATATGGATTTTTATTGAATTACTTTGCTTTTTTTTTTCAGGTTATTACTAAACTCAAGATTTTAACACCACTAGAAATAATAATGTCAAACACTGCTTGTGATGCAGGGAACACAACAAAATTGTTCAGTCTGATAACAGAACATTTCAAGGTAAACTCTCAAATTTAATTCCATATTTTAGAGTTCTTGTTGATCACTTTTGTTGATTTGAGAGTTTTCCACAATGTTTAAAACCTTAAACGCAGTAAGATTTTGTATTTTCTGTGATTTTTGGGCCTAATTTTACCATGGTAAAGAACAATCTAAATGCAGCTCCAATGTTGCTAGTTCTAATCCTGACAATTACAGAGATAAATATATTACTGATTAAAGCCAGAAGTTTTGAATTCGTGACATTGAAGGAATTTGAGCCTAGGAAAGATTCAGACATCAAAAAATCAAGCATTTTCCTTTGGTCCTTCTTTGTTCTCTCAACCTGGTAAATAGATGGGGCTAATGTGTCACAGACTGGGACCACTGGCAGGGCAAAAGAGGATGAGATTAACTAGTATATGTAATTTATGAGTATTAAAGCCTCAGAACTTTAAAAAAAACTATATTAATTACTACTTGAATTGCTGATGGCTTCTTCACCAGTCCTCTTCTACTTTCTGTCCTCTCTCCTCTTTTTCTTGCATAAATCATTTGTGCATCACACACATCCAGTCACATTCACCTGCATAACTTTGTTCCCTATTTGCCATTGAAGGTTTGACAATGATCCCTTGGGCTTAAACCTTGACAAGGGAAAACTACAGCGTGAATGTGAGCATCAATGCTAGCATGAAAATAGCTCTTCCCAAAAAGTCATTAACTTTAACCAAATCCAGGTTAAATTCAAAATTTGGAGTAGCTAGTTCTTGAGAGGAAAAGCAATATCCGAGAAAAAGTCTATGTTAATTTGCTGAAAACAGTACTAACAGCCTTTTCATATGTACTCACTACCAGAGAGAAGGAAGGATGAGTGACAGTTCATTAATGAGTGACAGTAGTGTGGCTTGCTTGTGCTAATAAGCTGGAATAAACACTTCTACAAAAGCAGATTGCTGAATCAGTTGATAGATTTTGGCAGACACATATCACTAGAAAAATAGGAGAAATCTGTCTGATGAAAAATTCTCTGTAACTTTTTAAACTATTTTCTTTTCCCCATCTTCACAGAATGTGACTTTTACAACTGTCCAAAGAAAATACTTCAATGAAACAAAGGGTTTGGAATACATAGAACAATTGTGTGCATCTGAATTCAGCACTATTTTCATGGAGGTTCAATCAAAGTATGTTTAAATAAGGAAAATAAATAAGTTTTTAACAGCTTTTTACATACTTAGTACACAAGTCTGTGGCTTGTTGCAAAAGTTAGAAAATCATAACAGAGCTGTTCTTTTATTTTGCCCTCCAGTGTTTCTGATATATCTAGAAACTTAAATAGAAAGCCCATTACAGGTTAGTTTTGGGGTTGTTTGTTTTTTTGAGTTTTCACAGCTTTCTGCTTTCTCCTCCTCATTCTTTCCTTAAAGATACAACTTAATAGCTATGATTGCCTTTCTTTCTGGTCTCAGCAAGTGTTTTCCTTCTACCAACAATTTTAAGTAGTGATACTTGGTGACCTGGGTCTTAATTTCAAGTCATATGTAACTACTGGAATATGTATGTTTGCAATACCAGCTAAATATATGGGGTGTCAAATGTACAGAGACTCAAACATTCATGAAAATTTGATTTACATGCATACACGTGCACTATACATGGGTTAGTGCATACTTAAAACATACTGCTTTTTCAGTGCTATCAATCCCCGTAGTTGTCAAACAGAAGCGTGAATGTGATTTCTGTAGTGCACTGCTTCGTTTTGTGGTATTTAAATAGCACTATTCAACGTTCATTAAAGGTTGTTTCTTTCCAAGGTACTACTGTCTTGCAGCTGCTGCAGCTTTGCTAAAATATGTTGAATTTATTCAAAATTCAGTTTATGCTCCTAAATCACTCAAAGTGCGTTTCCAGGGGAGTGAGAAAACAGCTATGATAGATTCATCGTCAGCGCAAAATCTTGAACTAGTAATTAATAACAGAGATTCTCGGTAAGAATATTGAAGTTTAAAAATTACACTTTTATAAAGTTGTATTTTACCAAACTTCCTTGAAGTTTGTGTCAAAGAGCTGACCGTTATATTTATTTCTGTATGACAGAACTTATGTACCATTCAGAACTTTAAAAAAAATATTTGGACAGAGGAGTGCATCACAATTCAGCACAATATTTCTAGCGTAGGAAATCCTACAAGCGAATTGCAGGAAGAGGTGATACATAGTCATCTATACATTGATGTCTGTATTTTATTGAAACTTATAAATTACGTTGATGCAAAATTTCACAGACTGTGAAATGAGAGAGGCAGCATTTCTGCAAGAAGTTGTTTATGTTGGATTAAAATGCCTGGGTTTCACTAATTTTACACAAGATAAACACTCCAGGCTTGGAAGGGTGTTTTGTTTTCCTTTAGCTCTAAGGTATAGTGGCAAACAAAGTAATTTCTATAATGATGGTCATGTGCAATGTGGTACTTGATTGCATGGTAGTTCTCCACAATGAGAGCAATGCTTGGAGCACTTCCTTCACCAGGAGTTACTTGCCTTCTAGGCAGAAGAAGCTGCAAGGCTTATTTTCTCAAGACTGTTACGCTTCTAGTTAGAAAGAGAAAGACTTGGAACTTG
>VZTV01044196.1:0-20979 GCA_013400875.1 Anhinga rufa | reverse complement strand
AATACCAGAAATAACAACAATTTTACTTGTTCTTGCTTCAGTACATTTCAACTTTACAACAGCTTTACTGTTCTCAGTAGAAGGCTTTTTCATAATCTGATTTATAGTGATTCCAGGCACTTGCCTGAAAACAACAGGGGGCTGGGGGGAAGGAAACAGAGTCAAAAGGGCAAAATCAGCTAGGATTCAGTTCTATTTATAAACAGGACACTATAATAAGATGCCTTCACTGGCAGTCGTGTCCATGTCAAAATGACATTATGACCCGTTACAAGGTTTGAAATGAATTATAAAACATTCAAGGAAATTAGCCTTTACTGGTCCATTCAACTAGATCAATTGCTACAGCATTTTATTTCTATGGGGTGATCTGTACAGTAGCTTATTCATGTAGGACCAGAGTGTTAATGACATTACCTATCATTTTTAACAAGGATGTGCCACGATAAACTCCTGCTGTATGTTGCAAAATGAATAGGAATACTAATAAAACACCCTTGCTTGGCATTCTTCACCTTTCACGTGCCATACAAAGAAAAAATTCTGAATTCTCACAATGTTTTTGTGAAGAAGGGAAATACCAATTACACTATTCCAGGAAAAGACTATAGCTGCAACTATGTGTATTTTTAAGGTGTGACATTGTTAACACCTGGTGGATCCTTAAAACATACCCCGCCCCTATTATCTATGTTGTTATCCAGCCAAGAATTCAAAAGCACAGGAAAACACTTAAAAATATAGAAATATTCAGAAACTTCATACATGGCTGTCACAAAACCTCTAGAACAACCTTCCAAAACCTATCTAGAAAACACGAGACTATTATTTTCTTAGAAACAAAATGATAATGTATAAAAAACAGATTGTCTATGCTGAAAATATAATTAGTACATTCATAAATGTACGCACCGATGATTTTTTTGTTATTGCTACAATTAATATTCTGTTTTTAACCCTTCCAAACTGCAGGTAGAGCAGGGAAAATTTTCAAAGCAGCTTTTTACTTGCAGAATACATTGTCTTGGTACTGTCTGGTTTCTCCCTTCTGAAAGGGCAGACAGTAGTAATAGGCAAAAAAGTAGCATCCATTAGCTCAGGGTGATATTTTCAAATGCTGTAAGTACATATATGTGGTTAGTATCTTTCTGTGATGCAACAGGACAGATCAATTCATGTTACAGTATCTTCCCCTCTTTCATTATAGCAAAAGCACCCGAATACAGAGTCTATCCTAATAACATCAAAGAGAATTCACATATAGGAATCAGATGTGAATCTAGATGGGGACTGGACACTGCCTCAAATGTGGGGAAAAAACATATGCACTCTTCTCCCAGGTTTTTCACCTGAGATTTGTAAAGTATGTGTATCTTTCTCCCTCTGTGAACCTGTTCTAGGTACCCCCATGATAAAGGGGATAAAATCGCCAGCATATTCAATGTTTCTGTGGGTCATGAAGTCCAGCACCCCTTTTGACAGCGGATTAAAGTGGGTGCTTGGAGAAAACAGGACATCTCTCCAAGTACTCTTCAAGACTCCAGGTCTCAGCAGCTCAAAGGCTTCCTAATGGAAGATGTGGGTTTTGTATATTCAGAGCCCTCAGTGAAATCCTCTACCAAGAAGCTGCCCATAAACCTGTTTCCAGGAACAAGGACATCCACAGCTTATCTTTGTTCCCTTGTGTGAAGAACAGTCTCCTTCTGTTCATAGGGGCCTGCATCCTCCTAGCACCACTTGAGGACCACTGGCTCTTGCGCTGGAGCAGACAGTGAACATTGGAGTCCTCTTCTCTTCCCTGCCATTTTACAGACCTCCATCATATCTTCCTTCTCCAGACTGAAGAGATTTAGTTTATTTAGTCATTCCTCACATGGAAAATGTACTGTACCTGTGACCATTCTTTCTACTTTTCTCTGAAGTCTGCTGTTGCTGTTATACATTTCTGGAGATGGAAGAACCAACCATAAGCCATAGGAAAAACTCTCTTCTATGCCATAGCCATTCTATGCACCAGACCTCATTGATGTACAGTATGACACTTGTAGAAAGCTTAGACTGGGCTCCCATCCATGCAACCCCTTCTTCAGTGTTGTCTAGCTTCTCTGGGTAGCCATCATGAGCAAAGTCAGGTATACCATATCACAGCTGTTTATCTGAAGGCAGCAAGCACATTGGTTGCTATGATCAGGTCTTCATCTGGGAAAAAAAGGCAAATATGAGATGGAAAAATGAATTTTTGCAAACTGATATGTAACTGAACAAAATGAGTATGAAAGAACATTGCATGCAATCAAAACCAGGTAGTAGTGTTTCACCTCCACTTTGCACAGATTTAAATGACTGTAGATGCAGGAAAGCAGTGAGAATGATTTGTCTGGAATTCCAGAAGAGGAATCATAGTCCACAGGTTCTGGTTTGGACCCACTGCTGCATAAACATACTAACAAGGCTGCTTTAGCTCTTAGGATATTTTGCCTGCAATTTTTTTGCTGGGATTTCTGTTCAGAGGTTTTGAAAGAAAGAAAAAATTATGTGTGGAAGATGAAAAGGTACCTAAAACAGTGATAAAGAAGACAGAGAAGGCTACTATATACAAGTTTCAGCTTAGTGGCATATCTTGTATCATCTTGTGATTGTGATGCTCTAAAAGTGAGAGGTGTTTGAATTTTCTAGTGATAAAGGTGATTAAGTATGCACTGCATTAAAGATTCTTAGATTCAAATCCACTGGAGTATATCTAAGTTCATCCCCAAGAAAACAGCCAGAGAAATGCAGACAGCTGTCTACCTGCCTGTCTCACATATCAAATATATTGGCTTTGCAAAGAGGGAAACATATCACACTCATGAACAAGTGTCTGAATAGGTTCATGCTCTATGAAAGTCACTAACAGACCACTCAGAAGATCACAGCCATTCCAGCATTTGAAGTAATTTGCAGGAACTTTAGCTGATAAGAGAAATTTCAGTTGGCCAACATTTATGGAAAATAATATACTTTCACTACTTCATATTGATAGAACAGAAGATTAGCTAGAATTGCATTAAATATTCCAGAGGAAGTAGTATAGATATAAAAGAGTTGGGCTGCTTTCCTTGTCTTTTCCAGAGGCACATCTTAAAAATAGATGCTGTGTCCAAGGATGTTGTTCTGGAAGAAAAAACTCATTTTATGTATATTAAGACTTAAAGTTCCTCTGTTTTCCCTTAGAATACAAACATATGCAAGGCTTTTTGCCCTCTTCATGCCTAGCATGGCAAGCACATTAAGCATTTGTATGCTTTAAAGGATGCAGCATAATTTCCTAGATGTAGCATAATATGGCAACTCTTTGTTATTCGGAAAAGGAATGCATCAACCTTTAGGGATGAATTAACACTTCTTGCAGTAGAGTGTTAGAAGTTCAGTCATCATAAGATCCCAAAACAGGTCTATACAGGTCTCAGATTATTTTCTCTAATTCCTTACAATTCAATAGCCTAATTCTAAGGCTGATAGCAATCTAATGGGAAAGAAGAGATGTTTCATTTGTGCACCCAACATTAGTCATCCTGCTGGAAGTGTCCACCTAGTATACAGTTCACAGATTATGGGGGTAAAATGGGCATCTGCCCAGGGAATGAAGAAATCTTGAACATGTTTCCAAATAAAAGGGGAAAGCCAGTTCTCAATGCCAATGCCCACCATCTCCCAGAGGCTGTGGAACTTCTGCCTTTCCCTTTGCGAAGAGACTACTTCTGCCTTCCTCAAGTTTTCTCTGGATACTTTATCCTGTAAGCCTTTATGCCTTCTCTTTATCTTTATGTGTAAATAAAAAATAATTGATAAAAAATGGTAAGAAAATTAAAGAACTGTCTGAAAGGCACGAGTAGGTTTAGGTTAAACAGTTCCTATACTGAAGCAGGGAAAGCTACAGCTGTGACAGCACAAAGCAAAGAAGGGAGTCATTTGAAACTAATCAATAACTATAAAGCCAGGAGCTGAAAAAGTCATGGAGAGAGAGAAATATAAGGATACTTCCTATTAGGAACTATAGCTATAGGTACGTGGGAGACAGCGACCATCCATCAACAACTTGCTAATAGGGTAGAGAAACAAGATCTTTTTTTATGTGCAACCTGGTATTTCGTGTTTCTCATTACAAAATGTGACTTAGGTGATAGGAGAAATAATTTGCATATGGTCAGGAAGTGTCTAGAAACTAGAACTTTATGTCCCATTCCCAAAAAAGACTGGAATCTCCAGTAGGAGACACATCTGAGGCACCACCAGTAACTGATCTGGGGATGGGGCATGCCCCTGAGAATCATTTCTACATTGGTTTTAAATAAACCCCTCAAATGGTGGGTAGTAAACTTCTGTCTCAGATGAGCATCTCTTCAGGGTAGGAAAGTAATCAGCTAAAACCATCAGGTAAATCAAACCAGGTTTATTAGCCTGTAATGAATGGAATATATGTGAACACAATGAGGTGAGAAGAAAAGAATTACACAGAGCAAAATGGGTACCTACTGTACCACAAGCAGCTGTACAGCTAGCAAGCTTATATAAATTATAGCGTATTGGATTTCAGACAAGGCTACCAGATTTACCCAGCACAACGCTGATGAATTCAGAAGGAAATGAGAAATATTACTGCAGTGCAAAAAGCACTGCAATTCAACCTGTACAGACCTTCCCCTCGCATAGAGCTGATTATGTTACTCATTTAGTTGGGAAATTTCAAAGCAGTAAGCCAGGTTCTGCACTCCCATTGAAAGCACCTCCCTTAGAGAGCCCTTTGACAATGCAAACCCTAACAATTAATGCTGCTTCATTTAACAAAACCCCTTTTTTACATGTTTTCTTCCCTGCTGATTTCTGGTTGCACAATCCTGATCCGATTTTCTTAGAGCATCTGCTTTCAAACCTGTTTTCATAGCTGATGGAAGGAAAAGCACTAATATTGCACAAATGGAAACTGCAGGTAGACTTCTTCCATTGCCAGTTTTTAATTGGTTTGTATTTGGCCTGACCAGGTGTAATAAATATGTTACAAGAAGGAATGGGCTGGATAGCACTTTCTTGTTTAATTCACAAGGCTTGATTTGGAGTTAAGGGAGACTAAAGAAAGGGCTCTGGTCAGTCATTTTTTTTTTTTTAAATTTAAAATATAAATAAATATATATCTTTTTATATGTTAAAAATGAAGGTACTAATTTTCACAACCTGAAGAATTCAGTAACTTAAGTAAGATCAATAATGTAACTAAAATTAAGAGAACTGTGAAAGCTGTCCAAAGGAGGTGACAAGAAGGCAATAGAAAAATGCTGTGTCTCAATATGTTTCTGTCTTTTTGAAGGACAGCTCAGAGCTCTGACAATCTAAACAAATGGAGTACATTCAACAAAGGGGCAGCAGAGTTAAACCCACTGCCAGGTTTGTTTGTTCCCAAACTACTTGTGCATGCTGTTTTATACACGATCATAACATCAACATTCACACACAAAAGACATAGGTACATACTCTTTTCTACAGAAGTTCTGTGTGCAAACTGGGAATTTTTCAGATTTTCTGTGAAATGGACATTGTTATGAGATGTCTAAGCTCTATCCAGACCTTGGATGCCAAAAGGGAATTATTCAGATATCAGGAGTCTCCTCCAGCAGGGAAGCAGCTCAGTACGTGTGTGTTGCATGGTCAATAGGCCATGAACAGGAGAAACACATTCCTCTGAATCCCAAAGGTAGCTCTCCCACTCATCTCAGCCTACAAAACATCGTAGTCAGAGAGGTAGCTGTGCACAAAAATGAAGACAAAAAGTAAATACATAATTACAGTCCTTGATACACTAGGAAGTGACAGAAGCTTGCAAGATCTGTCAACCTTCTTTGGTGAGCCAACGAACGCTGCGGTGCTCGACAGCCCTGCTTGCTGCGTAAGGCTGAGGGAAAATCCCAAGGTGCCACAGAGCCTGCCTGGCTCTGCTCTTGAACGACATATTCTGTGATGCCGGTGGGCACTCAGCACCCATCTGCCCTAGGAAATGCTCTGTGCCTTGCCGCATCTTCCCCCAGAAAGAAAGTCATCAAGTCTCACGTAAATAATAACTTTGGAAGTTACTTTTATAGAAGAAAAATGTTTTGAGCAAATGGAATTTTTGTTTTAGGATGTATTAATTCACAGGAGGATTCCATTTTTTCTCAAAACTTTTATTCTTCATAGTTCATGTTCTTTAAAGGTCACCTTACAGAAATATTTTTGTTCACTGTTACAAATGACCTAACCTGCTTTTTCTGGGTCACTTTAATGAAGCTTAACGAGAACATCTTCACCTATACCTGACCACAAAAAACTGTCTATCTGGATTTATTGTTCAACTTATTTTGACATGCAGAATTTACATGGAAAGAAGGAGGTTCTTGCCTTTTTATCAGCTCTCCTAAATCACAAACCCACTATTAAATTGCAAAAGGTTAATGAAGTCCAGACTTCTCTGTCAGATTCCAAAGTGGGAAAAATGTCAATTGCTGTTACTTAAAAATGTCATTAGCACGTCTGTTTAATTATGTATGGGGAACATGGTTATCAGAGAGTCTCTTGGCTGCCATAATGTGAACAAACGATAATTTTTAAGAGTGAGGCTGGAAGTCCCTGACTAATCCCCCTTCCCCTCTTGCTGCCCCACTTGTATGCATGCACATGAACACACATTTGTATATATATATATTGGTGAGTCTGAGTTAGAAAGGTATACATAGAGAAAGTGAACAAAAAGAGGATTCATAATGGTATAATGAAATAAAATGAGGAATAAACTGAAGAGTACACAGAAGAGAAAAAGGGAAAGACACCCAAGGAGTACTGATTCTCGAGAGAGAATGTGAGGAGCAGAGACTGGTTATCCTCTTCTGTAGCTTCTGAAGTTCATCTGCCTAAAACTGGGGCTGACAGATGCCAGACCCTTACCCTGAGCATGAAGAATATGTATAACTTTCTGACTTTCGTGAGAGCTGCCTGCATCAGCTCCTTCCATTGCCAGCCGCTGGGGACCCTAATGCTCAGGAGGGATGCAAGAGAATCATACGAAAATGGGACTGAACAACACAGGCATTTATAACCATGCTTTATGGTTGGTCATTTATGAAAAATGTCAAGTTTGTTTGGAAAAGGGCTGTTCAAAGCTTGTGGCTGGAAATGGCAGTTCCTCGCAATTTTGCATCTGCTCTCAAAACAGAACATGGGGACTATGAATCTACTGGGACTAAAGCAGAAAAATACCTACCTGTTTGATCAGGCTAATGTTCCTTCAGATTTATCCACCTGGATACGCATGGGCAGTCAGTACTCTTTCCATGCAAGACTGCTCACTCTACATAGCAGGACAGCATTAGGCTTGCAGCTATTGATGGGAGTTTCTGACCAGGAATGAATGTCTTACATTTGCCCAAAGCAGGAGGGCAACATTTCTGACTGACATGGCATTTTGCCAGCAGACAGGCTTTGTTTTTAAAAGTTTAGTTTCCTTACTGTAGGAAAACCAAGGACTTCGGATAACGAGACCACAGAAAGGGATATTACCCTTGCTTTGGAAAGGCATGACTTTCTAATTATTCAACACTTTCAGGCTTCAGAGGGCTTCAGTGCTTTTTAAAGATATCCCTCTGTTCTTCATCTTCTCACTACTATGCTGCTCCCCTTACTGAACCAAGGGGAACAGTAGCAATTCCTTGCTTTGCTGGAGCCTGGGTTGGTTACCTTCCTGGATGCACTGGAAAGCATGGTTTACCTCCTGTATCTAAGCAAGGCTTGCAGACTTTAAAATGTATTAAGTTAAAAAGTAAGGAGCTGCCTGTAGATGCATTTCTTGTCAAATGCCAGATTCAAATCCTGACTTCTGTCCTAGCTCCAGATGAAGTTTACCAGTATAACTCTGCTTTTTGTTGCTTTTACTTTTAGCAAACTTAAAAGACACACAATGAATAAGGCTGAAAATGTAAATCGCCTAGCCCAGATGCTACTAAACAGGATCACAACGATGGCTTGACAGGACTTTTTGGGTTGTGACGTCCATGTAGGATCACGGCTACTGCTTGCGGCTGTAGCTGCTGTCAGCTCCATGAGTCACAGTGACGCTGCTGTCGGTACAGGGGAGGTCTCTCACTGCAGCCCACTTTTGCACTATAGTTTACACACATTCCTAATGTGTTTTCTGGAATGGGCAACAGGTGCTGATTTGCTGCAATGATAGCCCATCTGTAGCTCTTGTGCTGGCACAGCTTGCAAATGGTTCAAGTGCAACTCCTGTGCCATGGCTGTGCGCTTGGTTGTGCTCTGCAGAGCTGTCTGCGCCCTACCTGCAGGGCACAGCACACCAGCCTGACCCCAGAGCGGGATTTAGTCCCTCATCAGCATCCCTCATCAGGGCATCCTCTGCCCCTGGGCTATCTCCAGTCCAGACTTAACCCACATTAGGGTGCCAAGGCCCCTCTAAGGTTAGGAAAGTTGGCTACAGATACGGGGTAGAGAAAGCAACATTCCCATGAGCTATAATTTTCACTTAAGCTATAAGAATCACCTACAGTCATTTTTTTACAGACTCAATATTGAAATATCTCAAAAGGTAGTGTCCTTTATGGAGGAGAGAATGAGGGGATTGTCTTCCAGAGGTTATTTCCTTTTACCTCACTGAATAATGGTCACAGAAATCTACTATTTCTCTTTTTAATTTCTCTGTTTTAGAAAACCTGGGTGACTATAGGGTCAGGCTATTCTTCAGTGACAGCTGGCTCACAGGATCACCATGTGATACTACCTGGCCCAGTTCCTGCTAGAGATCAGAAACCCTGAACAGGGTAATAGGAGTTGACTGTCGGAACATTTTCATTGTAACTGAAGAGAGCCATTAGAGCTTTGCTATTGAATACACTCATCTCACTGGGTATGCTATGAAAATACATATTGGCCTGTTTTTTATTGGTTTTCTGGTTATGTTTTTCCAAGAAGAAATCTTATGGTATAGGATAGCGTAGTATAATGTAGTATAGTATAATATTATTTTAAAGACCTTTGTTTCCTAGCTCTTCCCACCCAGCATATCTTTACCTTTTAATAGTAGAAAATACATATTTTGCACTTATGCAAAATCAGTATTTTGTTTTCCGAAGTAAATTTGATGGTGTGTCTATACTGGGTATTCTCCTTGAGCAGAATGTTGGAATCTTTGAAGATTTCCATGAGGTTAATACTTAAATCATTGTTAAAGTGGGTTTGCAGAACTCAAAGATTAATATAGGGAACAAATAAATGTCTTAGGCAAAGGTGGAAAGAACACTAATTGCCTGAATACCAGATTTCAGCAAAGAGAATCTGGGTAATAAACACCAGGTTCTTTTTTATCCCTTTCACTAATACAGTATTATTCATGGCTCAATAGCAAATCTCACAGACTTACATAACAAACAGCATAGATCTTGATGTGGTGGCAACATTTAAAATTAATTATATGCCATTAGTTAAAAACACTAGTTCAGGCTCTTAGTGTTTCAAGGTTTTATTCATTGTCTTCTCTAGAAAAGTTCAGCTGTTAATGTGATTGCACATTGAGGAGAGAAATTACGACTCGTGTTATTCTCATCGTTCTGTTTGTTCTCACCTCTTGTATTTTCTGGGAAATCTACATGACACGATAACTGTAGCAGCTCCTCTTCAATGAGAAACGGTCCTTTTGAGATTTTATAGTCAAAGCATACAAAGGAGCGGTATGCTGAGAGTTCTCCTCTTTCCATCTTCAGTTGCTATATTTGTCTACTCAAGTCCTTTGGATGTCAACATAGTAGAAGTAAAAAATTATAGAAATAGGCTTTTCACCTTATCAACTCAACCAGTGTATGATAACATGCATAGGTTGGGTGTGAATCTCTCTCTTTCAGTGCTTCTGTTTGGGGAAGAAAATGTTCCTGCTTTGGGTAATAACTATTTTGAGCTCTGGCACAGAACTCAAATTCTTAAGAGATCATTTATATTACAAAGGCTCACTCTGTACCTCCTCAGTGCTTGGAGGTGCATTTCGGCTTCCAAACCAAAATCTTTTTATGGTTTTGGAAAACAAATTAGGGGTTTCACTTGGAGTTTTTAAAAAGAAACAAATACATGAAAGCAAAATTATTATACCATTCTGTCTGAAACAGAAAGTTAGTCCATCCTTCTCTATTTTTCAAACTGTTCTCTGAAATATATTTGACCCTTACACAGTGTCTGTGTAAAAGGGATTGTATTTCTTAAAGCCAAATGGGAAAATGATTCATAACATCCCATTCACAATGACAACTGGGCTGATGGTCTAGCTAACTACATATCTATTTCCCAATGTACTAAATTTAAATGGATGTAATCATAGTATTTAGTACATGTGTGATGTTGCATGATGGCTAGACAGATTAGATGCATTCTTGCCATAGAAGAGTCTAGCACATGAGTCTGGGCTTATTCACACAGTTTAGACCTCCTGTCATTCAGCCTTTTTGCATAGATGTTCAGTCAGTCCACTTGTAGGCCAGGGACTGTTCTCAATGAGGCCAATGAAAAATTCACTCAAAAATCAAGGGTGCAATACAGTATATGTCTCTTCATATTATGAAAGGGCTTTCTGTTCTACTGCCTGAAAGCAGAATTTTGATCCTCAGTATTGGTTTGGTAAATTTTCAAGTGTTCTATTTGACCTTCCATAAAAGATGATGTATTGCTCTGTTTGAATCTGTATGTTATCAAGGTGGAAGTCTGTTTGCCCTTCTTAAATAACCGAAGGAAAGAATGAACCTCCTGTATTACAGATAAATATAGTCCAATGGGACAAAAATAGGAGGAAGGAAATCAGTTTGGAAGTATTTTAAGACATCTTTTCTTTTCCGCTGTTAGTGTTTGATTCCCATTATTTTAATTTACTTAAATAATTGATGTGTATCCAGTTTGACACTTTGAATTATGTTTTTAAAGGGCTTTTTTCATGCTTTTATGTGCTTGCAGTTTTTGAGAAAGGTACTTGACTCTACCAGTGAGTACCCTGCTGCCAGTGAACTATGTGAGCTATGCTTGCCATGGGAAACTGCCCCTCACCGAGCAGCAAGCCCTGCTGCTCTGCAAGATGTGACCAAAGATACAAGAGGGGAAAAGCAGGAGCAACAAAAGAAAAGGAGAAAAAAACACCCAACAGCTATATACATATTATCCTGCGGAAAGGTGCTTAGGGAGGAAGCTGAGATGCTACAGAGGCCCTTTCAGGAGAAGTGAATCAATGGGAGTGATGGACAATTTGTCTCCAATCTATATTTAGGGAAAGAGAAAGTATACAGATGAACTTAGCAAAAAATTTGCATGAGTAAATTTAGTCCCTCTAATTAAACTGACTGATTACCTCATAGGTTTGATTTTGCTCCCCTTTATTCTGGTCAATACTTCCTTACCTCCCATGAGGTTCAGTGTGACTGGAGCTCTGTGTGAACCCGCAAGGCCCAAGCAGCTCTATCTGGCAGGTGGCAAGTGAAATGCCATATATAATTTTGTATTTTTGCATGTAAATAATCAGAATCATTTTGCCAACCAGGAGACAGCTACTAGTAGAAATATTTAGATGTTATGCAACAAATTTAAAATAAGGAATAGCTTTTCTCTTTTTGTATCAACATATACCTGTGGCCATTTCTCAGGAGTGTTTTAAATAATACAAAAACTGTGTGTTTTTCTGGGAAAGTCTTTCCTACTGTTTTCATTTTCTACACCTATTGTCTAAATAGTTCCTACCCACTGTTCTCATGCATCTAAAGGGCAGCACATGCACCAGCCAGGTAACTGCTGGGGCAAACCAGCACGTTAGATGCCTGCAGATCCCCATAGAACAGGCTCTGTACTTTGAGCTGAACCAGACTGAAAGGGGTGTGATTTATGTTTATAATGTTAGTTTATTGACTTCTACTTGGGAACTGTCAGTGAGAGTGTCATGGTTTCAGCTGGGATAGAGTTAATTTTCTTCACTGTAGCTGGTGCAGTGCTGTGTTTTGGACTTAGTATGAGAATAATACTGATAACACACTGATGTTTTAGTTGTTGCCAGGTAGTGCTGAACTAGTCAAGGACTTTTCCAGCCTCTCATGCTCTGCCGGGTGCACAANTTTTTTTTTCCTTCCTTTTGGGTTTTGATTCTCTCCCTCATTGTTTTCCTTTTTATTATAATATCATTACTATTATTGTTATCATAATCATTGTTATTATCATTACCATTATCACTATTACTATTTCATTTTAATTAGTAAACTGTTCTTGTCTCAACCCAGGAGTTTTCTTACTTTTGTTCTCCCAATTCTCTCCCCCATCCCACAGGGGTGGGGGGAGTGAGCGAGCAGCTGCGTGGTGCTGGGTTGCTGGCTGGGGCTAAACCACGACAGAGAGCAAGACCACGTGAATGACAGCAGAGGCTTCATGCTCCTGGCTGATCTGAGAACCTGTGCAAAGCATCTGCCCAGGTAGATGGGAAACCAAAATGGCTGAAATAGTATCAGTTAAAGAAATGTATTGCTGGTATGCACAAGGCATTGTAAAACCTGTGCCTTAGAAATTCCTTAGTGATTCAAAGTCATGGCAGGAGGGAATTGGCAGAAGTTTTTCAGGCTATAGCACTGAGCTGTCATAAATTGGTCCAGAAAAACTAGTCTGTTTTTCTCTCTCTATTTCTGTCCTGGGCATCTGTGTGGGATTCCCTCCTACACACACAGTCCTTGCTGCTGGTGGTGGCTAGGTAGGAAACACAAGTGGAGACACCTTTGTGTGAGAGGTGGATGCAGCTGTAAATGTGTCACTGCTGAACCATCTGCACATGACTCATACCTGCTTAGCTTGGTGGAAGTTGGGAAAGAAAGCTCTTGGTACAATTAATAAATAAAAGGTTTTTCTTTTTACGTAATTCCTCTTCAATTGCTTGGGTGCTCCACAGTTCTGCTTATTCTACATTTTAGGGGCAAAAGGTATCCTAGGGGAGGGTTCCCTTCTAAAGACAGCAATTTTTGTATGAATTAATCTGAATGAAAAAGTCCCATTTTTTTTAAGATATTGATATATGGGGCTTTTACCTTCCAGTGTTAATTTGCGGGTATCCTGAATTATGTCTATCTCAGTTTTGGACCATTTTGTGAAATTAATTAAATGTAAAAGGTAGTGTAGATCACAAAGCTGTCATGTAACATTTCAGATGTGTAAATTCTAAAAATATTTTAGAAATATGTTTGGTGGCTTAGTTTGGGGGGGATTTTGGTTGCTTGGTTAGTTGCTTGGGTTTTTTTAATTTCAGCACAGGTGCAGTGCAGCTAGATCCTTTGCAAATGTCTCTACAGTATTTGGCAAGGTATCTAAACACTGGCCAGTGCAAATCCATTTTTTAAGATTACTGGGTCCTTAGAACACAGGATGCTATTTAGCTCACAGCGTATGGCTGTTAACTGTGGACACATATTTCTAAAGGAATAGGAAAAGACTACAGGGAAAAATACTTTCCTGTGGCAGGTGTGCTCCAAAACCAATGGGTATGACTGTAAAATACCTGGATCTCATCTGAGTATTGACATCAGGCCAACATGACTACATGGGACTGTGACTTAGAGCAACATGCCACTTCACACTGTTTCTCAAGTCTGAAAGACAGACCTGTGCTCACCTACTTTCTTTAAGTTGCACCAATGTACACTTTGTCCTGCTGTTAGGGTGGGCCATCTGTGATACTAGCTCATGCACTGGTAACAGAGAAAATGTAACTGTACACCTGTGCATCAGGTGAGCGCGAACTCTTCTGCCTAATCTGCACAAATAAAATGGGGCATATCCCATCTCAAGTTAGATACGTCCTTGAAACATTAAGGTCAGTAGCAATATTGCTTTGTGCTTCATGTATGATCAGTGGAGAGGAACAATCATCTGCAGGAGGCTGCTCTGGTCTTCACGTCTGAACGCCCTCCAGAAATACTTGTCTCTCTTCCTTGCCAGGCTCTCCATTGCCGGTAATTTAGGTACTCCTTTCTAGAGGTTTTACTTCAAGAATATGGAGGCCAACCTGATTACAAACCTGAGGTGCTGTTGCAAGTGGGAATACCAGTGAAATCTTTCTGAGATATTCAGTATATTTTCAGTGGCTGAAGTCTGCAAATTGCAAATGTTGATTTCTAAATGGCAGAAAAAGACTCAAACAACTACCCCTGTATTTCAAATAAGGTGTCATTCTCTTCCCTTAAAAAATCATTTCACACTGTTCTTTTTCTGACTTCACTGCAAATGATCATCTGAGGTACTTTAGTAGAGGAACGAGATGAATGAGGTGCTAGCTGGAACACATTTAAATACAGCTATGCTAGATACCTGCTTCCCTCAGTGATTCAATTGTAGCTGTAAGAGAACACACAGGAGACATTAGTTTCTCTGTACGTCACTTTTATACTACCGTATGGTACCTAATGCGACAGGTCATTTGAATAAATGGGATTTTGTCTAAAGACCTCTTCTTGAATGATTAATAGGAAGGTATTAACTGTTTCTCTGGCACATTGCACTGCTTGCTGTGTGCTTCTCATGTTGTACATGGTAGGGAGTTGCTGAATCTGGCAAGCCGGCAGAGGTGAAGCTGCTGCAGCTCCATGCCCCATGCCCAACCAGTAACGGGGCTGAGCACACACTCCCAGAGCACACATATACATCGCATATACGCATATATAAAAACCAGCCACACAGAGAACACAGGCAGAAATGTCTCTGTGTCCCCACACCCAGGGGTCTGCCAGGCTCCGTGTGCTAGGGAGCGGTGGCAGGGCAGTGTGTGAGAGGCAGGCACTATGCCAAAGGAGGCTGAAGAAGGAGTTTCAATGATCGGGGTGTGAGATGTGATGGGTCTTCAAGCCTGATGGCACATCCTCAAGTATGTTGTCATCCACATTCATTAAGTAATCAGATGCTGAACTCCTTTTAGCTCCCATTTATTCAGTCATCATTCTGGCAGGGATTTCAATAAATGAGGAGCCACATAGGCTATGCTAAGCAGAACTGATCAAATATGAAAAAATGGCTTGGGAGACTGTTCACTGAACAAGAGTCTGATTAGCCCATATCTGCCCTTTTATTATTCATTGCTTATATATGCTCTAACAACTGAAAATGTGGTGAGTATAAATATTTTAAGAACACAAATTTCAGGGTTTTACTCATGACTACTAACATCAAGGAATTATTCTGTCATTCATCTTTTGTTGAAGCAGAAGTAAGTTGTTTTTTAACAACAGGTTTTTGTAACAGCACCTACTGCTGCAGGTGCTGAAGCTCTGCGCATGTCAGAAGCATTATCTTTTCTCTCAATTCTGGTGTATGAGATGATCCAGAAGAGGGAAGCCACTTTCCAGCACTGCCAGATGAAATGCTAGCAGTCATACCTCCAGTGACAAGGCAATATCAAGTGACTTTTTAAGTGACTAACCACAAAGGAGAAGTGCTTTGATTAAATCTAGCTTTGATTAAGCACTTGAATAGTCACTATGATCAATTTATGAATAATCCAGGGATCAAAGAGAATCACTAATATGATTGGTCTAACCCTTCCAAGTAACTAATTTATCAGTATAAAGCAGGATCAGGAACAATTTGTGAACAGAGAAGAGTGTTAAATCTGTCAGTTATCTGGTCATAGTGAGTAATATGACCAGCTCCAATAACAGAGAAGAGGCAGAGCTCTTTCAAAATAGAAAACTCCTCTTTTTCTGCAAGATCTGAAAGACATCTGAGAGAGTTGCATAAAAAAACATAGTTGAAGCAACACTGTGAAGATATCAATCCTGCTAGCAACACTGGCAGCTGATAGGAATTACTCAGCAGAGGTCAGAAGGACATAGCTGTGCTCCAGCAAAGAGCTGCAGGGCAGGGCTGCCAGGGGAGCCTTCCTGAACAGTAGCAAGGTGGCTCTGGCAGGTCGTGGGGCTGCCCCTGAGCCCAGGCAAGTGTAATGAGAGGCTTCTGGAGCTTCGCTTGGGTTCACCTGGACTTCATTCATCCCTACACGGTGTGGTCTTTCTTCCTCATGCTTTTCCTCCAGTCTTAGCTGGATTTCAGGGGTAATGATTAATAGTGAAATTAAAATGTGAAGGACTGAATTTCCTTCTATAAACACCTCAGACATTTCTATTGCCATGTGACAGCACAGGGCACCCAGTGCAGTATGCAGAGCACTGTGCATGGCAGAAGTGAGGCATTTCTAGCTTGAGTTGATTTTCAAATGGGTCACTGTATCTGGACTATCTGCAAACTACATTGTCAAAACTTTCTTTTTTTTTTGCAAAAAAACCCATCTCACTCTAACAGGAAACGTACAACCAACTAAAGAATGAAAACACAACACCAACACCAATCAACACATAATCCCAAAGAACCAACAAAAATCCCAGCTCAAACCCTCTCCAAAGCAAGTTTTACCCCAGAAAGGGAGAAGAGCCAGAGACACCACAAAGGCCATTAGGGCATAGTTTATGGCATATGCAAGCATGCAGATAACAGCTCATGAGGTCTGAAATTGCCACCAGGTATCTCTGGACGATATCAGATACCACTGAATGCATAATACTTCCGGATGAAAGCTTGTAACTACAGAAGAAATATGTTCCAGGATAGATCCCTGGCAGGACTTTGAAATTACTTAACACTGGAAATGTTGTAGATATTTAGTCACTGAAACAAAAGCCTCAGGTCAGATGCCTAAGATGCCTTTGGCAGGTGCAACTGTATGAGGTTAGGAAGCAAAAGTAAATCACTGGTCAGCAGATATAAACAGATTTCTTTGGACCACGCCAAGACAATTTTACTGCACTATTACAAACCTGGGATGAGATCTTGTTTTTATTGTAGGTTTTGTCTTTTCAAGCTCTAGGTTCAAAACTTGCAATTGGAGTTTTGTCAGAGATGAAGAACCTTCTGGAAAAAATATAGGCAAAGGTTCTGTTTCCAGAGATTGTGAGGATCATTCTATTTTATTTCTGCAAAATTGTTTTGAGTCTGTCAACAGTTAGGTAGTCACACCTTCTAAACAAGGCTAATTGTACCTGACAAAGTTTTTCATTAAAGGGAAGGATAAATGGCTCCTTAGCCTCCTGTTTGTCTGCACAGATGCAGCCAAGGCTCTTTACAGACTTCCACTGAGGTCTTTTTGGCTGCTATTGTACCTCTTCTCCTAATGAATCCTGCCCTGCACTTGGGCCGTGTATTTACAAACAGTCTCATTTTGTTTAGTGGCAGTCTTTTCCCCTCAATTACAATGTGTGAGGCATGAAGTGCATCTGAATTTGTGCTACTTTTTAGCAATCCTTGTTAAAAGGCGAATGCAAGAGTTAGGAGAATTGATGTATTATTTCCTTCAAACCTTAAAAAAAAATTAGGATTGCTTTGGCTCACCATTTCATTGAAAACTGTGAGAAAAGGAGTGTGAGGCAGTGTGGTTAAGACCCTGACAATGGTTCCCGAAATAAGTGATCACCCAGTCCCCATGGGATGGGGGACCACCGGGGGAGCAGCACAGTGCAGGGAGCTCCTTCTGTGAGCATCTGCAGGAAAAGTTCTTGGAAGGAGGTCTGAGGACATGGACAAAACAAGGAGTGATTGCTCAAGAACTGCCCCAGAGTTACACTGCTACACCAATCATAAAACTAACATTGTGGCGGTTCTGCAGCTCCTCTCCTGCCCCTCTTGTTCGCATTGTCCAGGTAGCTGCAGTTTCACCTGCAAGCATAACCTGGCCTGCACAAGAGAGGAAATTAATGATGCTGGGATATGGTGCATCATGGCATAGTACTGCATGTTGGCTTTACATCAGTAAAAGCGTCATAGCCTTAACTCGCATGGTTCAAAACCTGAGACTAGTTACAACCTGCTTTCCTAGTCAGAAAACTAGAATGAAAATGTGAACAGAAAAGACCTCCCAGACTTTAGTAGCAGGTACATGACTTTTCTTCCAGATACAAGAAGAAACAGATATGACTGGGTTTGATATGCTGGGACTTCAGAACTCCCTTACACAAAAAGAAAAAAAAATGCTTGTTCTGTTTGTGAGATTTCATCCAACTTGCTTTTGCTAACTCTAGGACCTTCAGTACCATTCCACTTTAAAACTCTGCCTCCTCCCTCCCTTCCAAATCCCCCCTGCATAAACATTGAGCGGAGCCTGAGGAACATGGGAACACAGCTATTTTTGTGTTCATAAAGACTTAAAGCCTCGTTCCAATTAGGTAAGGCAGAATTAAAAAACGTGCTGACATATGCACTTCACAGCAACTGCCTTCTCTGTGTGATCCCAATGTCTCTGTTAGCAATTTTTGACCTTCAAAGGTTTAGGCGGTTTTATCAGATTAAGAATTATCCCCACCAGTGAAGGATTTACACTAGGAAAGATTTATTGGAACAGACATACTTTCTGTGAGTTTGCCATATGTTATGATACGTTGTTTACCTGGTGCGTCAGGACAGCTTTAACCAGTTATCCATGTTTACCACTACATGACTTTCACCTTCTATCTCTATCTGAAGACAGAGATCTTGAAATTATATCTCAGTTTTTCAATTAAAACATAAGTTTGTATGACAAAACATTAAAATGGTACGTTAAAAGTACATGCACATATACTAACTTTTAATAGGACTCACAAAGAGTTTCAGGAGCTTTAAATAGGATGTCCTGAGACCCATTTCAGCCTCTGTGCCAGTTGCTTTTGCAGCCCTTTGGTGACTCTGTACCACCCTCAGTTTCCAATTTACTTTCAAAGATTATTTCTGCAGTTGTAAATCCATATCAAACAATAAATTGCAATTGCCTTCTTCACAGCACAGCTCAAAGTCTTGATTCACTAACAGGATTTCCTTCTTTTTAAAATTTGCAGCAAATTTCACTTTGTTTTTGCTTCTTCATCTCTGCTGATAACCAGGATGACAACATGATTGCAGATGTGTTTTGAAATCTGCTGATCAGGTTTGACTTTGCCTCTGCCTCTGTTTTGCACTTCTTTGCAATACTTCCTGGTCATTGTAACCAACCAACTAAATTGTGAAAAACAGAGTGAGGACTGTGCAGGGAAAGCGCAGAGACCCACAAACTTTGGCATAGCAGTATTCATAGCAATATGCCTTATTACCGAATACAAACAAGTGTCATGAGAGTAAATTATGTTATCTTTTTGCTGAGGTTATTTTGGAGATATTTTCTTATGATGCTATTTTACCTACAGTCTGAGGATGCTGACATCTGAAACTAGCTAAATGTCCTATCTGATGCACTTTTCTTTGCAATTAATCTGTATAAACATGCTGGAGTCAAAGCAGTCTCTGGTTGCTCCTAACTGCACAATCCTGCCACATTTGTATTAGCTTCAGTTCTAACATCCGCTGTTTTACAGCCATGTGAGAAGAATTAGATGAATTTCTGAGAGAAGGAGGTTGGGAATTAGGGATTTAAAATTTTAATTAATCCAGTTCGAATATAGAGCAGAGCTGCAGAAAGAGCAAAACACATTCTTATTTCTGTGATACAAAAAAAAATGAGGGACAGAAATGCTAATTTAGGTAGGGCATTACATTTGGAAAGAAAATGGAAACTATTGATCTGTTAATAATATTTTTGCCTTAGGAATGCTTTGAGCACAGAGTGCAATTACATACCTGGTATTTCAGTTTGGTACCATCTTCTTCACTAATATGAATGCATCTAAATGAAATGAAAGAACAACAGTAACAAATATAAGATTTGTTCACTATGTCTGAGTGCTATATTTGCTATCAACACACAACTCTGAGAAAGTCGAAACATGACTTAGTGGGTGGCATCTTAGATGAAAGATAGTAACAGCCAAAATAAAGACATCCAAAACCCAGTGTGCAGTGCATACCCATAGTGGCGCGACTGCTATGTTATATACCTAGAATGCTCTGTCTACTTTACTGAAATGGGCTGAAGTTCCTTGCTAATTTGGGAGCTAGCAACATGTAAACCAATTTTTTTTTTTGTGATAAAATATAAGACAAATTATGTGAGCTGGTTTTGTAAATTTAAAAGAAAAAAAAAGAAGTCACCATAAGAAAATCCTAATTGTTTAACAAACTAATTGAAATACAGAGACATATGTAAAATGCTGTCTCTTCTATGGTTGGAGAGGTTTGAAAATATGCACAGTTCTAATTATATCACCAAGAATGAAAGTAGAGATAGATTCAAATATATCTAAACTGGCCTTATTAATTTAACAGAAATGTATTTGATTCTTTATTACCTTGCAAATTTTCCTTATCTCTCTTTCTACCCATCACATGAGCTAACCATTGAGACTCAGCATTTTCAGTGTACTGTGCTTCACATCATCCAATAATACACCTCACGTCAGAAAAATAACATCAGAAAAATAACATTGCCTTTATGTAGGACAATCCTCCAGGCTCAAACACACGATCAACTTAAATTGGTTTACAGAGCTAGCGTGTGTCAGCTCAGCTCTAGTAGCTGACTGCATCTAAGCTCTTAACTTCCAGCAAACTCAAGGTAGGAAGTACAAGCTTAAACTTTGTCAGGGGGGACAGAGGTGCTCTGTGTTGAGTGCAGGAGAAGAGTTCCTCACATACTAACAAGCACACTTGGAAGATGACATATAGTAAAAATTTCAAAATTTGTATCTGCAAGGACTATTCCCCATATTTCTGGAAATTCCTGTCAAATTTGTACAAGTCCCATAAAGGTGCTAGGTGCTAAGCTGACTGTGGCACTCTAAAGCTGTTGGTAATGTACAAATCAGTCTGCTCTCTAAGGTGAATTTGATAGGCTCTGTCAGACGTCGGTGGTGGCAGCCTTTTACATTATGTGAGCTTTTTGCCCATTGGAGCACTCATCGGGACATGGGAAACTTCAGTTCTTAGACAGTCACAACGTGGAGGCAAAAGCAGTGAGTTTAT
>VZTV01044195.1:0-17386 GCA_013400875.1 Anhinga rufa | reverse complement strand
CCAACCTAAACGATTCTATGTTTATATGATTCTATATTGTCAGTCTTGAATTTTAAGTACCCATTGTTTTTTATGTCTTTACTAAATCCAGGAAGATCAACAAGAATCATATTTCTGCACTTACTCACAGGGCATTACTAGCAGAGTGGAGCGGATGGGAAGTTACATACCAGCATCTACCATGATGGTTCTCAGGTTTACAGGAATAAACATAATTTCTATTATAAATGGATTTTCATGCCAGCTGAGGCTGGTGGAGATAAAGAATCACAATTTCAAAAAGCTTTTTGAGTTGAATCCTCAAGTATGGCTGTAAGGATTAGCTATGTTAATCTTCCTCTTAAATATATAAATACATATATGCAGACATACATATCACATTGGAAAATTACATGTATCACTAAGCAGGTCTGGGGAAGGAAGTATCTCCCATGACCTCAGCCAGGCAGTGTTTTTACACCAGGAATGTTGAGGTTGTCATGGTGTGAAAATTTCTGACAATACATTGCTGAAATTAGTTTATAATTGAATAGAAAGATTCTTTTAGTCCTCCTAAGGAAACTTAGCTCTACTTAAGAAATGCCATGCATTAATAACAGCAATAAATCAAGCACTTAATCCTACTGCCTAATGAGAGTCTACACTGAACCCAACAGGAGAAAATGAGGATTCTAGGTTTCATGACACAAAATAATTTTTCAGTTATCTACTTGGGGAAGGCCCACCCTTGTCATTTCTTTTGTGTTATCTAAAGGGATTTCACAGATTATGTTTTCTCTGTTGACTGCAAGAACTTTGCAATATTAAATATGAAATACAAAAGCCTATTTACTCTTGGGGTCTTAGGCATTCAGACTACAGTTTTTACATCTCAATATTTAAGTTTAGTGATTCCTAGGGTATTTTATTTACCTTCTCTTAAAACAGAGGTGAAAATATAAATGCTTCTCTAATATTGTAAATTAAACAAATCCTGTAATTGCATTTGTGTGCATATATATACATGCATGTGTACACATTGTATATGTATGTGTATGTGATGTTGTTGCATTTACACAGTGCATATAAATATTAACAGAAATGTGAAATATATATATATAGAAAGAGTTGAAATTTTAGTGATCCCTTTCTGTTCCTCCCTGTTTATGGCCAAACCACAATTTTTAACCTACAATTTGTTGCTTTAAATACCTAGTTTGGAATAAATACTACATCTGTTCACCGACACAGTTATGTGAGTGCAGGACACTTTTGTCTTAAACTCGGTAGATTGAAACCTATTTGTTCAGTATTACACAAGCCTACACACAGAGAGAAATTTTGGATGCTCTGTACAACATATTTTATCATTACATGAAGTGGAAGGGCCTTTTAATTTTAAATGGTATAACTCAGTGCAGAGAAGGATCCTAATACCTTTAGGCTGGACACTCTTTCCTTATCTGTATAGATACCAATTTCACAGATAAGATAGAAAATTCACAGAATCTCTGATGTAGTGCAAAAATGGGACTACTTGGAAGCAACCTCCTATGCAGTTTTAATACACACTGCTTTGGACACCATGTGGAAAGCTCCTTCAGGTGTCAGCACATGGAGTGGACAGAAGGAAGCAGGGGCCTGTCTGAAACAGTATTATCCAGCTTTTCTTGTTAGTCTCTGTGGAAATCTAGATTAGGATGGCACAGCTGAAAGTAGCTTCCTCTGCTGCAGTGACTGAGCTGAAGAGTCAAGGCCAAGGTTATGGCTGTAGTGCAACCACCTGGGAGGCAAGTGGATTGCAGGTGGCAGAAGTTCTGGTCTCTGTCTCCAAAGGTCCTTTGCCTATGACATTTCTTCACTGTAGGTTGATGCCTATTTATAAAGGACTGAGAAGATTAATTACCTTCTGACAACATGGACGTAAAAAAAGGTGGTCTGTATTACAGTGACCTGTCTCCCAGAGACTTTCATTAAACAGAGGGATTTGGGGAAGGATGATCTTTCTTTGAGTTGGGCCAAATCAACAATGTCCATTGTAAGTCTATTTGGAAACAAATTTATTTAATTGTGATAATTTACTTGATTGCTGCAGCTCAATTCCACACTCCTCCAAGCTTCAAAATTTCAAGTGCTACTTAGTACCTAAACAAAAAACCGCTGCCTGAACAGGTACTTCTTGGCTTAGACCAATGCAAAAAAATTCATATCCTAGGCACACATCTGAGGAGTTCATGACAAGCTGAGGTCAAAACAGAAGTGTCACTGACTGATTATAGAAATGAAGCAGTAAATCTATCCTGTGCAGCACTGTGGTGAAACAGTGTGATGTACTTGTGCAGGGAACTCAGCCTTCCAGAATTTCTAAATTATGAACATCCTCTAGCTTGTACACAAGTTTCATACACAAGATCCTTCTAGTAGGAGAAGAAAACATCCACCCAACCAAGGTGAATTAAAATGAAACCACACTTCCTTCTAATCTGGAGAACACCTACACCATGTGCTTCATTTATCTGTCTATGTCTAATTAAGCACAGTTCAGTGCAACTGAGTTTAAGAATCTACAGGTATCCCCACCCAAGTAGCAACATAACATCCCAAAATTAGATGTTTACTATTTATTCTTCTATTCTTATGAGTATAGAAATCATTGACTTCCATATTTAGTGCTAGATCTTGTTTCCCATTACATAACGTACTTCACAAACTTCCCTGAGGTTTTATGTAAAACAGAGAACAGAGGCTGGCTTCTGGGATTCTCTCCATCTATCAGTTTCTTAGCAGACTATGTGGAATTAATTTGGTGACCTCACTTCAGCCTCTGTTGGAAAAGTATCCACATTACACAACAAAGAACCAAATAGGTTTGTAAAACAAAGTCCTCTTGCAGCCCCTGAAAATGCAGCTTTGTTTAAGTCTGAAACACATTAAAAGGGCAGTGCAAGAAAGCTCGAACTGATGTGATCTTCACTGAATGTTTGGTCAAGACAAGCATTTAATTTTCCACTCCATTTAATCTGACATGTTTTATGGTTGCTAGTTTTCTTCTCTGAAGTGATAGATTTATGAGTAATAATACAGCATGTTGCTTTCTACACAATTTAAAATTAGTATCTTCATACTAGGATGAATTTTTTACTGAAAATTGTCTTTCAACCTGTGAAGAGAGGAATGACTATTCAGTAAATACCTGCTTCATGAATTTCTTCTTGTCCAGTGTATGAGGAAAACACTTGCCCAAAGAACTTGTATTGCTGCTCTCGAAAGTTGTTTTGCAGGTAGTCCATCAGCATAACATAGCCAGACTGCTGCATTGTAAGGACTTCACAGAATACAGCTAACTAGATAAGGTGAGAAAAAAAAAAGAAGTTAGAAGTCATAAGAAATTAACCAGATTCTGTTAACAGGCAAAAACCCCAGGGAAACTATGTTGGGTAACGTCTCCCAGTTGAGTTCTCCCAGATGGCCCCGAACTCTTGTTCCTCTGTACCAACAGTATATCTAGTGGTTTATCCACCTGTATTCCTCAGCTGCTCTGCTGTTGGAGCTACGCTCTCCCCAGTCACCACCATTTAGCTGGCAGAATATGGGAAGTGTGTTTCACACTCTTCGTTATCTGGCCTAGAAGTCCAAAAAGCCTGCAGAGTTTGGAAGTGTGTTCTTACTTCTAAGGCATGAAATGACTCAGAATGTAGTCCTGAACTAAAAAAGGGAAAAGATAACACACTCAAGTAATATATGTGCTTTCTAATTTAATGGCTGAATGAAAAATTTAAAACTAGCTAAAAGAAAAGACAAGTTGCTGGGCTGGCAATGAATGCCATGAGCTTTTACCATATACATGGCAACTACTTTTCTTTGGTATTATGTACAATTGTTTGGTTTTAATACATTAAACAAATTACCTGGTCTTCAGAAATACTAATGGTATCTTTAAACACAATCCATTCAACCGTTTCAGAGCAGGGAGGTGTTGATAAAGATCCATTATAAGTGTAATATTTGTCTGTTGCATTTGGCAAAAGGTTCAGCAAAATAAATGGTTCTAAAGCAGCCTGTTTTCCTGAAAAAAAAAAATAAAAAATTAGTCAGATAGTTAAAATATTGCAGAAGCAATGAATAAGTAGAAATCACACTCTCCAAAAGAATTACCATTATAGGAACATGCTAATTTTGAGGCTATTCAAAATTTGACCTCCAGATAGACTAGCATACAAATCAATTGCTGAGCCTTTTCTATTTAGTTTGAATAAGTATTGTTCAATAACAACTTTGTTTACTTGGAAAGGTATAATGAGTTACTCCAGTAATAAATAATCAGTACATTGGTTGACAAGAATTTTTTCACCTGTAAATTTACTTGTAAATATCCAAGATGCCAAATCTTTGTCTCACCCGTGAACTTCAAAGAAAGAATATGTTAAATTAAAAAATCTGTTCTTGGTCTCATGACATGGCTCTCTGAATTTGATTAAGTCGTTACGTTTCTCAGAATCTTAACCTTTGCAGAAAATTACTGCCTGGGGAATTGTCAACATGTTAGACCTGAGAGTTGTATTACTCATGATAGAAGAAGAAAAATTTCTGTGGAACAGGGGTTTTTAAAATGGTGATAATACAGTGGAAAACTGTAACAGCTTTACACAAAGCAGAGAAGGATGCAAAGATGTTCTCCAGGAGAGTACGACTATTCTGTTTATTGTCCTGTGAAAATAATATCACATCTTTCAGGTCAGCAGTTTACCGGCTACCTTGTCAGCTGGGAGCATGCATGAGGATTTGCTGGGAGTTCACCCACAGAAAGCTAAGTTTGTGCTGGTATGGCAGTAGGGTCCAGCAATCAAAATCAGCAGACATGGTACCAACTTTTTCAAGGCAGATTTTTTCATTCTGTGTCAATTATCAATCTTGTGACAATTATCTACCTTATTGTCTGGTGCATCCAAAATAATACTTGGTTTTACACCTTGGAATAATATAGATGCTTATATACATTATTTTAATCTAAAATTAGTGATTTTAAATTTTTCCCTATTTGATAAGTATTCACTTATGAATATAGAATCATAGAAGCATAGAATCGTTTAGGTTGGAAAAGACTTTTGAGATCATAAAGTCCAGCTGTTAACCTAGGACTGCCAAGTCCACCACTAAACCATGTCCCTGTGCACCACATCTACATGTCTTTTAAATACCTCCAGGGATGGTGACTCAACCACTTCCCTGGGCAGTCTGTTCCAGTGCTTGACAACCCTTTTGGTAAAGAAATTTCTCCCAATATTCAACCTAAACCTCCATTGGTGCAACTTGAGGCCATTTCGTCTTGTCCTATCACTTGTTACTTGGGAGGAGAGACCAACACCCACCTCGCTACAGCCTCCTTTCAGGTAGTTTTAGAGAGTGATGAGGTCTCCCCTCAGCTTCCTCTCCTCTAGGCTCAACAAACCCAGTTCCCTCAGCTGCTCCTCTTAAGACTTGTTCTCCAGACCCTTCACCAGCTCTGCTGCCCCTCTCTGGACATGCTCCAGCACCTCAATGTCCCTCTTGTAGTGAGGGGCCCAAAACTGAACACAGTATTCGAGGTGCGGCCTCACCACTGCCGAGTACAGGGGCACGATCACTGCCCTACTCTTGCTGGCCACACTATTCCTGATACAAGCCAGGATGCTGTTGGCTGCCTTGGCCACCTGGGCACACTGCTGCCTCATGTTCAGCTGGCTGTCGACCAACACGCCCAGGTCCCTTTCTGCTGGTCTGCTTTCCAGCCACTCTTCCCCAAGCCTGTAGCGTTGCCTGGGGTTGTTGTGACCCAGGTGCAGGACGAGGTACTTGGTCTTGTTGAACCTCATACAATTGGCCTTGGCCCACCGATCCAGCCTGTCCACCCTTCTGCAGAGCCTTCCTACCCTCAAGCAGATCAACACTCCTGCCCAACTTGGTGTCATCTGCAAACTTACTGAGAGTGCACTTGATCCCCTCGTCCAGATCATAGATAAAGATACTAAACAGAATTCATTCTAATGACTTTTCAGACTGTGCATTAACTTGTGGTTTTACAGATATGTTACTTTTTAAGCCCTGAACGGATTTCTGGCCTATCTTTGCCTTTGCAATTCTTTACAAAATCAGTGAGAGCAGCAAATAACATTAACAGTTTACTACAAATCATTGATGCTTTTCTTCTGTACAGTGACTGTTCCACTGAGTTAAGGTTTAAGAGCTGTCTCCTCCCGACTCTCTTATCCATGTGTCATGAAAGGGGTACATTTAGCAGTGTCAGGGAAAGCCCATCCTTCTATTTTTCCTGTCAACATGTTAATCAACCTCCAGGGAGAAGCCATCATTGCTATCCGGTACGTGTCTAGTTAACACATTCTTCCTTCAGTAAAAATATATGGCCATTCCATTTTATGTAGATGCTTGGGGACATGAAACTTTTCATTTATAATAAGAATCCTGCTATACATTTTGCAACTTTGGATTTTAAAAT
This sequence comes from Anhinga rufa, assembly GCA_013400875.1. NCBI lineage: Eukaryota > Metazoa > Chordata > Aves > Suliformes > Anhingidae > Anhinga > Anhinga rufa. The sequence goes on along the minus strand of VZTV01044195.1, from coordinate 10,914 downwards.
GCCCTTTAACGTGATTGACAGTCTAGATTCTAAAATCAAACAACTACAAAGAATGATTAGAAACAGAGAGTTTGGCTGCAAGGAACAGGACTGCTCCTCTGCAGAGCTTGAGAACTTCGCAACTGGGATTCAAATAAGCACAATACAGATATGACTGACAAGGACAGATCATGTACATCACAGACAAGGATAGATCGTGTGCTATTCACTTTTCTTCAGAAGGAACAACTCAGTTTAGTCATGACCTGAATTTTCAAAGCTTATTTGCATTTTGTTAAAGAAAATGATATTCTACTTGTTGAAGTGCCATGTAGTGGCTTTATCTTGAATCTTGCTGCTGATAGTTTTACAGCTCCTTCCAAGGCTGTAGGACAGTATCTGCCTTGATGTATTACTCATTCTCCTTTGTGTTTCATAGAAGATGGCACACAAAGATAATGAAACTTAACTGCTTTATATTTCCCCCTCCTCTGTCTTTGTAATTTATGAAAGTTGCTTCCTTTTATATTTATTGGAACTGTGTTTGTTCTTTGGAGAAAAACAGTGTCATACTTTTGAAAGCTTTTAAAATACTAGAGTAATAGCTTTTTACACTTTCAACCTATCAATCTTAAGGGGCTTTACAAAGCTCAAGCATCATTACATATAAGAAAACTGAGACAAAGTTAGCCATTTACTTAAGGTCGTGGCCATGATGTAAGAAAATATCCCTGTTCAAGACAGTGAGCATTCATGTTTATTCTTCTGTGAAGCCACTGTGAAACTGAGTTAGAAACAGAGCCCAGATCTCATGCGCCACCCTGAAGTCCATGTGCTCTGACGTGAAACCATGAGGAATTCTATAACACCAAAGTGCTAGTATTTGGTTTGAATAATGCTGGTACAAATATAATATAATTGGATTATTTCAGATTTACAAAGGAGTTACCGAAAAAAGAATTAATCTCCACTGAGTCTACTGAATACTGATGTTCATACAGTCTCATGCTTCTAAGACACATCTTGGATGTCTGCAACAGGGTTATTTGGCTTCTAAGCTCATATAAAAATCCAGAAAAGTATGATTAAGAAAACTCACAGAATAAATCAGACATTTTTCTTGATTTAGCATTTACAGAGTTGAAAATTCCTCATGATAGTTATATTTATTAATTTACACTTAACTGCTGTAGTTACAAATACTGAGTCTTGGGGTAAATAAATCATAGAATCACAGACCATCTCAAGTTAGAAGGGACCCATAAGGATCATTGGGTCCAACTCCCTGCTCCCTGCAGGACTACCTAGGACTAAACCATATGACCAAGACTGTCATCCAGACACTTCTTGAACTCTGACACGCTTAGTGCCATGACCGTTTCCCTGAGGAGCCTGTTCCAGTGATCAACCATCCTCCCAGTGAAGAACCTTTTCCTAATATCCAGTCTGAACTTCCCTTGATGCAGCTTCATTCAATTTCCTCATGTCCTATCGCTGGTCACCAAAGAGAGGAGATCAGCACCTTCAACTCCACTGCTCCCCTTGAGGAAGTTGTAGACTGCCATGAGGTCACCCCTCAGCCTTCTCTTCTCCAAGTTAAACAAACTAAGTGAGCTCAGCTGCTCCTCGTAAGTCTTGTTCTCAAGACCTTTCACCATCTTGGTCGCCCTTCTCTGGACACACTCTAATAGCCTGATGTCCTTCTTATATTGAGGCACCCAAAACTGCACACAGTACTCAAGGTGGGGCTGCACTAGTGCAGAGTAGAGTGGGACAATCACCTCCCTTGACCGGCTAGCTATGCTGTACTTGATGCACCCCAGGACACAGTTGGGCTTTTTTGCTGCAAGGGCATACTGTTGACTCATATTCAACTTGTTATCAACCCAAACCCCCAGATCTCTTTCCATGGGGCTGGTCTCCAGCCTCTCATCCCCCAGTTTGTAAATATAAGCAGGATTACCCTGTCCCAGGCACAGAATCTCGCACTTGTTCATGTTAAATTTCATACAGTTGGTGATTGCCCAGCTCTCTAGTCTATTCAGATGACTTTTGTTGTTTCTAACAAAATAGATATGGCTGAGCTCTAGAGAGCTGTGCTCCCTGATGTCGTTAAAATTTCATAATTACACTGAAATGGAATTTAGTCTAATCAGTAATCAATAAAACATGGAGGCAGACTTACCGAAACGACTAACACTATCTACTCCATTAATGATTGGATTATAATCCAGATTATCTTCTACTCCAATCTGTTAAAAAGAAATTGTAATTTTTTAACAGTACAGATTTCATGAAAAGAATTGAAAGTGGTAGTTTACCACCAAAATTAGAGATGACTTAAAGCAGAGCAAACTTATTTTGCTCATTTGCTTTTCTGTAAGAATAAATTAGAAACATATATGCAAATTTTTAACTCAGTAATCACACACTGGAACGAGTTAAATTCAGTTTGAACATTTGCCATGTTTCAAAGCTTGTTTAATGACACAAAGATATACTTTGTTTACCTCAAACAAAATTGATAAAGCTCTTAACTTTCCATTTCCTTTAATTGCCTCTTCAAAATTTGTAAACTGATCTGCATCATAGCAGTAGATTTGCATCTGCAAATAAAAATATATTCAAATATTATATATAAACATTAAAAAAATTAATCAATGCAGTTATTTATATTCCCATATTGAGGAAAAAATGTCCAAGCAATAAATTTAATTACAAATATATTGATTTTTTTATCTATCTCATATGCATTATCTGAAGATATAGAATGGAATTCATCAGCTGTTAGCTATCTAAAATCTATTTCTCCTGGAAAACCACCAAGTACGCAGGAGTTATCCTTTCAAGGAGCACAACGCTCTCTGTGGATAATACAGTAAGCCGAGATAGCTTGCTGGTACTGGACATCTAACCTAGAGTACTCAGGCGAGATGAATCTTGAGATCAGTGGTAAAACATGACTAATAAGGCAAGATGTCCCTACTGCATCTGCCTTGCAGTCAGTCTAGAGGGAGTATTGGTAATAGATGACTACCAGGTATTTTGTGCCTACATTTGACTGCTGTCATGGGCATTGGGTTTGTTGCACCCCTTCCTCTCTTTCTCTGGATGCAGCTGGGAAATCTCCCCCAGTGCCAGGTCACCCACATGAATGAGGGAGTGTCCTGCTCCTACTAGCTTTTCATGTGATGATGTCTGAAGAGAATATTCTCTTCAATGCCTTGGCAGGACAGGTGGAGTATGAGAGGGAATTTTTAAATGGCTAATGAGGTTAAAGCAAATGATGCTGCCCAGGGAAAGCTCCTGGCTCACAGCTCCCCACAGAGCATAGGACATCCTTGGCTCTGTTGCTTTGCTTTGACATAGAAGACCGAAGTGCTTGGAGTGAGGAGCAGCACGGTTGCCTGCCACAACTACATCTTTTTAACTGGAAAACTATCACAATGCCATGTTGAGGTTTGCAGGTTTGGTCTGCTGAGTGCCCTCATGGATGTCAGTGAGAGTTGCTCCTCTCCTCCACCCCATCCCCATGCTGCTGCAATCTATTCTGCCAAACCAGCCAGGGGTACGCTGGCCTGGCTGCCTGTGAATGTGGCCGCACCCAGGACCTGCTCTCGCATGGTGGTTCCTGACACACCGCTGCCAGCTCTTTCCAGCCCAGCAACATGGGCCATGCTTTGTCTTGGAAAGGCCCAGTAGCTCCCATGGGCTCTCAGCAAAGCCCCAGCTTTGAAAAGTCCATTTACACTTTAAACAGCAGACTGCTGTGGAATATGATGGGCCAAACTTATAGGAACTTAACTGTTAGTGGGAGCTGGAACTTTGTCAGATTAACAGAACCGATTTCTAATGTCATCTTAGAAGACAGGAAAACCACACAGTTTAGATGTTCTCAATGTGCCACAGAACAATGCTTTATGCGGCCCTTCTAAAATGAAACATTTAAATATTATTTATTTGGATTTAAGTGAATGATTATATTTGAAAATAGACTTTAAACAAGTGATAAACACAGGTGTTTAGTAAACAGTATTACTTTTTGCAGAATGTCAAATAGTAAAAATCTGTTCTGTACTTTACCTCAAGAGGAAATTTTTGTCCTTCTAGACTGTGTTCTGATCCATCTGATGACACGTTGCATTTTCCCCAGTGAAAAGTGATCTTGCTTGCTTTGAACACGGTGTCTAACCCACCTCCACTTACATAATAATCATTTGTCAGGTTAATTTCCACTGAACAAAGAGAGAGAGAGAGAGAGAGAGGAGAAAAAAAGTAGGGTCAACATAAAAGCCAGCCAAGGCATCTATGACTCTCGTATTTCAGTATTAGGTGCTAAAGGGTAAATATGGTACGCTTATTTCCCTGTATTTCATAAGCAATTTGACAGGAAATTGGTTATTTAATCTAAGTAATAAGTGTGGTAATTCACTATTAGCATGGAGAAATATGTTTCATTTCATGCTGCAATTCATAAAATAGTAATCTAATGAAATGCACTATTAGATTGGTCTCCTGTTGTCTGAAACTAGCCACAGAACTATGCTAAAAAGCTCAGAAAACTGGCTTAGCCACCGATCTGGCTGTCCAAGAAAAGAAATTCCTGAAACACATAGCTTCCTGAAACCACCTGTGTTTTTAACAAAAAGGAAACCCCCCCCCCACCCCCCACCAGTCATTATCATAACTGTTCTGTCTGTGAGGCCCCTTAACTGTGGAGTGGTCTCCCATGGGAGAAGGTGATGACAGGTCTTCAGCTGGACACAGGTGTACACAAACTGTAGATGGGACTGAATATTTGTCTTCTGGAGGGAATGAGCAGGGTGGAATAGACCAAAGCCCCACATTTGGCTTTCCCACCTGCGGTGATTCTGAATTGTTTGACCTCTTATGAAAACAGCACTACTGGAGTTCAGTTCAATTACATTCCTTTCCTCAAAACCTTGAAGACAATTTTAAGTGCAGAGCTTAGCAGTTCCTTTTATAATATCTGAATTGCTGTAGATGAGGAAGAGCTCAGTTCACTTTTATGGACTTTAAAGAAAGTTTCCTCAGGGATCTCTTGAAAAGACAAATGCACTATTTATCTCAGCTAGTAGGGCAAGAGGGAAGTAAGTGATTTGTGGAGTAGTATGTAGGAAGTACATGATGGGGCCAAGGACAGAAATTAGGAACAGTGACACTAAAATAAAATAAAATAACATAACATAAAATACAATGCAATAAAATAAAAAGGATGGTCTAGGCATCCCCCTGGAACTGGTAGACGGTCAGCAACAGTTGTTAACAGAGATTCCTTCCTCCATACCTATGCCTGAAATGAGAAACAGTACTTTCAACAAGCAGCTTTTATTTACTGATATCCTGGATTTATAAGTGGGTGCAAATAGATTTTTCTGACAATGTAAATGCCACCATAAGCTTCTTTTATAGCTGGGAGAAACAGGCACTTGTAGGTATAAATCATTTCTTTCTAAAACACATTTTTAAGATAGGTAAGACAAATTGGACTACAAAAGGACCTATTTCTCTTCTTTGACTGTAAGAAGAAGTCTAAGTAATTCAGATGCAAGTGTCTACATTATAGGTGTCTATGTGTAGACGAGATTAATCCCATCCTGAGTTTTTTGAAACCACATGTCATCCATGAAGTGCTTCCAGATGAGTAGGTAATTTATTCATACTTTTAAAAAATCATTTTTGTATACTCGTTACAGATTCTAGATATGTAGTAATAACTACCATTATTTCATAGCAAATGCTAAATTACTGTTTAGCTTCAGTGAAGTGCTCATGATAGGATGATAGTAACGATGTGATTGCTTTGGCTCTATCTGTCTGCGCATACAACTTTCATTTGTGTTATTTGTCTATTATGCTCGGCTATTGGCATCACCTGTTTTTTTATTTAATGGATAAATTCAGAATGCGCCAGCTAAGGAAAAGTGAAATTAAAATGTTTCATTAAAAGTCCTTGGTTGATTGTCCGTCCTATATCGCTTTTCTGACCTCATTTAACTCCAAACATGAAATCTGACTTTTTACCTGTTTTGCCAGTGTTGCGAATGAAAGTATCTTCCAAAGTTTCCTTTTCCCATCCATGGAATTTAAGTTTCTTCAGATTCACATTTACTTGGGTAAGATCTTCATCAATATTAATAGGAGATTGTTTGGCACCATTGCAGGCTGAATATTTCTTTCCCCAGTTCTTTTGGTTCAAAGTTCCTGGCAATCAAAATATTTAGGGTAAATACCTTTAAAACCTAAACTGGCATCCATATATTTTTTAATGTGGAAAAGCTAAAACGCAGTTTGCGATCTGTGATCAGAGTACCTGCCCTTCTTTTAGGCCTCATCTGTAGCAATACTTAGCACACCTACCATTGTATCCTCCCTCCAACAGTTAAGTCACTTTTTGACCATTTTAGACATCATATATACATGCTTATGAATATCTAGAGAAAGCAGAAAACAACAAAAAAACTCTTACACACAATATACAGATATAAGAAATAAAACGGGGGTGGGGTGGGGAGGGGGAAGCTTTCGTGAAAGAAACTGGCATTCAAAAAAACTTGGAATTACTGCAAAACTCTCCTTTCCAAATAACTCTTTTAATCATATGAATGTCATTAATGTTCCTTCTGCCCAATGAAGTCAGCCATCCAATAAGGTTTTTAAATAAATAAAAGCAGTAAGATCTTTGAAAAAATCCTTACACAGAGGGAAAAAGGTAAAGTGATTCTACCTGAAAAAGGAAAAAGGTTAGCGATGGTCTGGCTGGAGATCCTGGCTGTATGGCCCAGCTTTGCCTGTGGAGGGCCATGCACGCACACTCCAGCCAGCTCCCTTCGCAGCTGCCCGGCGAGGGCGCCCAGGAGGTCCTGCGCTGCAGCAGGGCACCTTCTCCAGGGCACAGGGGCTGCGTGGCACTTCACTGTGGCCAGTTCAGACACAGACAACATGGACACAGACAGCATGTCCTTCACCAAAGATCTGATTATTTTCAATAAGAAATGCTCAAGTACTCTACAGATCAGTGTGAGGGGTTAGCAGCTGCTCTGAGAATCTTTTGTTTATATAATATAGTAATATAAATAATACATATTTGGTGTATGTTTATGTGTTGGCATACATATAAATATTTTTCCTGATAGGGAAAGCGGTAACACTTCAAAGGGCTAATTAAAACGAAGAGTTAGCATAGACCTAAGCAAATGTAATTGCTTCAGTTAGCTTCCCAATTACTACTAGTTAAGAGCTAATATTAGTGCATCCAATGCTCACATTTGAATTCTATTAGACACATTGAAATAAGCCAGTGCTCATTTACAGGCTGCTGCGCTACATCCAAGTCTTTCAGTGGAAGATATGCTACACTGTACCCCAGGCAAGGACAGCCCTCATATTGCACTCAGAAACCTCAGAGAGAGGAGAGAGAAGAGATGCAGCCAGCCCTGTAACCATGACAATAGGCAGTAATACAAGATACTCATCTGGGTAGCTAGCTACCTAGAAACAAACCTGAGCTAAATTATTCAACAGGTGTCAAGTCAAGCGACTTACCAATATCACCTTGCTGCATCAGAATTACTGCAGGTCAGATGGTATATAAACCCATTTACTTCTTGCAAAGAGCAACAGAAGAAACTGTAGGCCCAAGAGCCAAGCAAACAAAAATGAGTTTAAGTCATGGGATTATGAATCTGAATATCCTGCAGGTGGGGATTAGAGCCCTACACTGAGCCAGCAGTGGTCCCCCTGGGAACGGTACACGGGGTAAGCTTCCAGCACCTCCTCAAGTCACCGTTGTCCTGGATATTAGCTGTCAGTAATAGTTTATCACCTGGGCAAGTAATGCAATATCGTGATTTCTAATGTGCTTTTAATAAGAAAAGAGTGGCTAATATTTCACCTTCTCTCTCAAAAGCTTCCCTTAAGAAATTCTAAGCCCATGTCAACCAAAATTTGGAGATGAATTTGCTCAGATCTTCATTACAGTGAATTTTCTAACAAATACTGAAGACTTTTAAAAGCAAGAAAGTTGATATTATTCAAGTATATATTAGAATAATTAACTTTTAAACAGAAAACCCTCCAAACAGGGTCAGACAGGACAGAAATAACAATTCTTGGCTTGCTCCGTGCATCCTTGCAGACAGGCCCTTGTTTCCAGGTCTGCTTTCAGCCAGCTTGGTGATTTTCCAAGCCGCAGCAAACTCTTTAGAGCCCTCCCTGGCTCTTTGAAAGTCTCTGCCAGTTTGGGCCAGGCTGGCTGCCCATGGCCATCCCTTGGAGTTAGGCTGCGATCCCCGCTCTGTTTCTTTTACTCCTTCCCTTTGCCACAGCCCAAGACCTCCCCAGGCTCCTGCTGCTGCCCCAAGGCAGTAGAAATCTCTTTTCTCTTTCCACTGACATACCCACTCCCATTACTCATCTGCAGTCTCTCCTTCAGAACACCTGCACAAATCTTTTCCCAACACATATTTCCCTTATTCTGCTCTTTCACCACTGACATTAGAACTGACTGAAAATATTACCCTTTCATCTCTCCCACTAGTGTACTTTTGGGTACTTTCTTCCATGCTTCTTTTGATGAATGCCATTATCCCATTTTTGCATCTTCCCTTTAAATTCCCTACTATGCACTATCATGTTCAATAAAAACAAATACAATACAATCAGAGAAACTATAATCTCCTTTCAACTTTCATAGTTTCATATTTTGTGGCTTTGTTATCCTTTTGTTATCCTCTGACTTGATAGTCGTTATCTGAGCCTCAGTGTGTAACATAACAAATTCCTAGCATGAAGCTAATGATAACAACAGTAAACTTAGCTCATCCCAGAAGACAGTGTTGTGCCAACACTGTAATCCATCACAACATCCTGAGCCAGGGCATGCAGAGTTACATAGGATGCTGGCTGTAGGCAGTACGGCGATGCTGTGGTCCGACCAAGGAAGTTTGTTCTTCAACTCTGCGTGTGAAGCTTTTCATAAGAATTGCCAGAAAGAAGTGAGGGAAATGAGGAGGCTTAGTGAGATGAAGAACATTATTTTCTGTCCCCCAGAAAGGCCTCAAACCTATGAGATGAGCTTGCTAAAAAGATTTTATAATGTTCTGCCTTTTTTCTGTGTAGAAACAATGGCAATTCAGCCAAGCAAGTGACTGTAATAAAAAGATTCTCCTTTCATAAAGAACTTCGGTTTTTACACCTTACCGAAATCTTACAGCATCTATGAATCTTTATGTCCCAAAAAAGTTTTAGAACAGAGATTTTAATGCAACTACATATTGCCATACACTCACCAACAGTCATGGTAAGAAGCTGATCTATGTATATATTATGTATGAAAAAGATGCAAATACTGTTTCAGCTACTCTCTGGTTGACAAAAAGAAAAATATCTATCCTTTCTGTATGAATGCTAGCTTGAAGTCAACCAAGGATAAATGAAAAAGAAATATTTAATGGTTGAAGAGGACAAGAGATAAGACTTCCAGCTACGACAAATTAACTGAATGCTCCAAATTAATGCTCCTGCTGGCAAATCTGAATAGGTATTTGACAACTTTTAATCAGTTTTCTTCTTTGTGGTCCAGCAGCTGGTGTAGCTGAAAAAGCTACATAAGCAAAGGACACCATTACTGCTTACAATTGCAGAAGTACAAGTGATCTCAGCGCTGAGGAACACGGGCGATGTGGAAGCTCTCTTTCTAAGGTAAAAATGACACTGAGCTCAGTAATGAGGAACAAGATCTGTGTACATTTCGCATGTCAAGAGGAAAATCACACTTGCATAACTACTGAGAAGTTGGAGCATTGATCAAAAGCTATGGAATGAAATGTACAGGAAATCGATGGCAGGCTCTGGTCTGGGGCAGGAACATGGGGAATTCCAGAAGGAACTGGAGTTCAGTCATGATGATCCAAATTATATTTGAGCAGCAAAATACATGTTTATGTATAAATGCTGCAAATGCTGGAGCAGATAATAGTTGTGGCTATATCAGCAAGTAGTGCAGACCAATACGAGTGGATTTATAGAGTGAAACAGTTGGGATTGAGGACCAGATGTCCATACCATATGTCTTTCAGAAGGTTTTACCTCAGTCTGGTCCCATGGGCTGAATGCCCATCGGCTGCTGAAGTGCATTAGGTATGTTCCTGCAGCACATCTCCTATTTAAATATCAGTTGAGGTAAATCCATGTCACACACTGTGAGACAACTCTACCTTGCAAACCAAAGCTTGGCAAGCAGGGAGCAGCCCGGAGGTTTGCTTCAGAAGTCCACTCCTGATCTGAACTAAAGCATTAACGTAAATGCAGCCAGTGTAGGCAGCAGGTGGTGAAACTGCTGCAGTTTACATGACTTGCAGAAAGCCAAAGTAAAAGCGAAAGAACCAAATGTTTTTCAACAAGAGCAGATTGTTTTACTGTAGGTGTTATGATGGAAATCATAAATCAAAGCGGTGCCAGCCATTTTGAAAAATATTGTTGAAACTGATCTTTGAAAATGAATTCCCCCAAACTGTGCTTTGGAAATCTGAGGAGATTAAAAATGTGCACGATATATCTTAAAGAGTGCACAGAGGAAGCAGTGTTTGTCAAAGCTGTCAGCTCTGAAGAAGTAACTCACAATTCACAATGAATGAAAATGAGCCTGAACACAGCAGATTATAAGATAACGGAAGACTGCTTATACCATAACCTTTAACACTCTTGCCCAGAGCAGAATGTCCAAAGGAAATTTTCCTACTCTTTCTTTCTAGGAAATGTTCATACCTAACTCTGCTCCTCATCCTTAGCCCCAGTGATCCCATTCCTGCAACAAGCATCCAGTTCTCATTTCATCCACTGCTGTCTTTAGAAGATCTGGCCCACAAGATGTTACTGCACTTCTGTCTTTTATAATGTCCTGGTTTCAGCTGG